>PVJS01055886.1:0-12516 GCA_004027185.1 Glis glis
CTGTGTGCATGTATGTTAACACCAAACTGATACTCATTGTGATGTGAGACTACAATGCACCAATAAAAACATAAAAAAATTTAAAAAAAATAAAAAAAATAAAAAAAAAGAAAAAATAAATAAATAAATTTTATCATCCCGTCCTCTGATTTATCCAAGATAAATGTGGAGGTTGAAGGAGAGAGCCACTAATTGCTTAAGGTCAGAAATAGATGCTGAAATATATGGAACATACATTTGAAATTCTGAACTGTCTAGATATCTACATATCAAAAAGCTTCTAGTTTCAGCGTGAAAATAGGGAAGGGGTAACTGTATACCTGATCATCTGTTTAAGAGAGCCAGTAAATATGGCAAATATACAAAATATGGGAATAAATCACTATAAAGCACGGGAACCACTCGCTTTTCTCCATCTTTTCATCATGAAGCTGGAAAATATAGAAGATCTAACTGCAGTAGCCACTTCATGACCTTTCAGTCATAATAGAACTAATGAAAGTACAATAATCCAATCTTACTGAGATAACTTGTATGATTTTAAAAAGAACCCCAATTGGAACAGATCCCTCAGACTACTCTCCTATAAGCTCTTAAAAGTTATTTTGAAAATTGTCAATACAGCTGGGGTTCTTTTCAACTTAGCTGCAGGTTACAATGGAATATTAAAGATGCTTCAAAATTTTATATAATTCAGGAAACATAATTTAAACAATATTACTGCAATTATAGACATGTTACAATAAAATCCATGGCAGCTAGAAATGAATAGGACCTCACAAAATGATAATTAGAAACACATTTACATGATTACTCAGTCCGCCCCTTCTAGCAAAGTAACTGTCCCTTCTTGCTCCACACTGGTACAAAAATTATTTCAGGAGCCACAGATTCTAAAAACATTAAAATGTCTGAAGAATACAAAATAAATGGCCATTAGAAAAAGTAAGGCTTTATATTTTCTTAGCCCCAGTGAAGCAAGACTTATCTTTAGTTATATAAATGAGAGGTGTATTACATCTTGGAGAAGGTAACAGCTGAATGCTCTATGGAATAAATGTGCAGGCCCATGGGTGGGATGTTCATAATGCTGAAGGGCAAGAGAGATGTAGATCTTGGGAAGTGATGTGGATAATTACTTGTCATTAAACAGTAGAGTAATTGCTGCAGCAAATTCCCATGTAACTCTTCCACATAAAACTTCAACATGCCCTTGGACTTACTAAACATACATAGTTGTCTCTGATCATCTTAGCAAAGACAGAAGTCAATGATGCATCACACATTAAAGGAAGATCATTGTTTTATTACTTAGTCTCACAAAACAGGTTAGGACTCTAAACATTAGTAAGAGAAAGACAAGAAGCCATTGATTTTTACATCAGTTAGACCTTGTTAAGATCTCAGGAACAACTTTTTGTCTAGCCTCCGCTGACTCTGTGTCTGCTAAAGTTTAGAATAGTTTAAAATATCTTCTCATCTTTTGTAACACTTTTGCATATAGTCACACATATTCAGGATTTGAATTTTATAATAAGCAAAAGCAGGAAGCATTTACAATGCTACAGGATGTTAGGTGATTTCAAAGATGCATTCATGGAGAGGATTTTATGGAGCCAAAGCTGTGGCAGAGGTGGAAGCTGAAAGTTTTCAAATATCCTGGAAAGAAGGAGGAGAAAGAAGAGGAGATGGTAGAAGAAAAGAAGGGGAAAAAGAAGAAATAAAACTACCCAAAACTCATGACTTCAACATGATTTGAAGAAATAAATTTCAAATTTATTTGCAAATACAAAAATAAATATCAAAACGCACCCATCTCTGGCACCCTGCTGCCACAGCCTTCATGGAGAACAGGCCAGGGAAATTACACAGAAGAGAGAAGCTAATGACATGCCAAAATATGATCTAAAACCAATGCCAAAAAGAGAAGGCTGACTCTATCTATGTGTGAAGATGCTATTAAGTGAGCTCAGAGGGGACTTGGAGAGGCACATGGGACATGGCAAGACAACTTCAGAAAGGTCTCACTTTGGAAAGCAAAGAGCGAACAGAAGAAAAGAGGTCTCTTTAGAAATTATACATTAGAGAGGAAAGAAGATGGGGGAACATTTAGAATGTAAAACAAAAGAAAACAAAATTGACAGTCATATGACTATTCCAAAGCTATTCCGCCCAGCAACAAAATAATATTTTACTTACAGTGACAAAAGAGGACAATCTTTAACTAGAATGTAATAACCATTCCAACCAATAGAAAAGCCAAAACAAAAACAAATATAAAAAGAAAATTTAAAATAACTCAAAAATTCAGCTGATGAAAATTCTACCCTCTTACCAAAAAAAGAAAAAAGAAAGAAAATGGTGAAACAGAATGAAACTATAACAGTAAAAACTGAATTAAATATCCAGGTAACAGAAGAAAAAGACAAAATCCCATTAGCAATAGAAACTAAATTACATGGTGTTCAAGAAATAAAATAGGTTTAAAAAAATCCAAGAAGGGATACTTATATCCAGACAAACTACCTTTCTATATAAAAGCTATAGAAAAAGTTTCAAACAGGTAAAAGTTCAGGGAATTCTGTATCCACGAATCCTTGAGGAATCTATTAGAGGTTGAACTTAATCCAACTTAGAAATAATTGGTAAAGTAAGGTAAACAATCCTAATAATATATTCATATATTTATTTGTAGATAAAAGACAAAAAAGACATAGTAAGCATTGGAAAGTATGTTCTGTGACATACAGTATATATTATGTGCTGAATATGCTCATAAGGTAGAAATAATGCTGCAAACCAACAGGATAAAAGGTAGAGGAAAACAATAGAGTAAGTTTGTTGTATAGGCATTAGATAAGAATTAAAGAACTCCATTTAAAAGTTGGAATAACCAACTATTAAAAGGCTAAAATTTTAAATGGGGAAAAAGGACATTAGTAGAGACACTAAATACAAACACAAACACTCAATGAAAAGTAAAAACTTCTCAAAGTCAGGCATGGTGGTACATGCCTGTAATCCCAGTACTTGAGAGGCTGAGACAAGAGGACCCCAGGTTCAAATCCAGACTCTGCAACTTAGCGAGGCTCTCAGCAACTTAGGGAGACCCTGTTTTGAAGTTAAAAAAATAAAATCAGGCTGGGGGTGTTGCTTGAAGGTAGAATGCCCCTGAGTTCAATAGTCAGCACCAAAGGGGGGAAAAAAACTTAAAAAAATTAAAATTTTCATATAGATAAAGAAACCCAGAAAATGTACACAGTATACAAAATTATAATATCAAATAATATGACATCAGTCTTTTCAATAATTGAACATGCACTTAACTTACAAAGTGAAGAAAAGATTAACTATATACAAGGTATGCACATAAAGAAAATGAGTCAAAAAGACTAATATAAAGGAAGAACAAAATACAATAGAAAATTCCAAACAATAAACTAGCAGGGGTAGTAATACTACCAAACAAATGCAAGCCAAATAACAGTAAATGTAACAAAGAACACTTGTTAATGCTAAAAGCCAAAATTACAATGAAATCATAACAAATATAAATATATATATACGCACATGCACCAAATAATATAACATTTCCATGTAAAGCAAAAATTATAAGAGACACCAAGAAAAAGTAAGAACAACACTAATAAGAGGAGACCTTGACATATCACTCAGAACAAAGCAGGTCAAGTAGACTAAAAGTGAGAAAATATAAAGAAAGAAGACCTGAAATAATTATTAATGGAGATTTCATGAATATGTCAAACTTCACACCCTGAAAATAAAAAATAAGCCTTCTTCTCAAATCCATATGGACCATCACAAAAATTGATCACTTAATAAGGTAACAAGAAGGAAACATCATTACATGCTACAAAACATACTATAAGCAACATTATCTGACCACTGTGAAAAGTAACATAGAAATTACTTAAGCAACTTTTAAAATGCTCCTCTCCCACATATTTTTAAAATAACATTTTTCTAAACAACTCTTAGATGAAAGAGTAAATACAAAACAAAACTAAAAAATACTTCTCAAAAATGAGAATAAAACACTGTATTTTAAGCAATAATCAGAGTAAAACTCGTTTCCTTAAACATTTACATCAATGAAATTGAAGGAATAAAAACAAATTAATGAAATTCCCAGCTAAAAAAACCATCCAGAGCAATAAACATTAATTTGCATGTTTGTATATGCATGACTAAAGAAACACAGTGCCCAGGTATGCTATAGGTTTTCACTGGTTTTTCTACATGGTCCTGACCCGAGAAAGAGTTCCTGGGAATTTAACTTCCTGGAGATTTATGGCATTGATTGAACCAGTGTATAAGATAACAGCCTACTAAATTTACTATTTTTTTAATCTTTCATTTTTATTTTTTTGTTTCTGTCACTTTATCTTAGCTCAATACACACACACACTCACACACACACAGTCAAGTTCAGGCAAGATGAGTCAGGTAATGATGGAAACCAAAGTTTGAGACACATCTTTCTTGGGGGACATCACTCTATCATTAATCACCCCATACAGAGCTGGGACAAGAAGCTTTCATTGGCCTTTGACCCTGTGGCTGGAGCAGATTATAGGCCAAGTCCCAAGAGCTTAGCAGAGATTCTCTTACTCTTCTGGTATCAACACTTTAACACTGGCACAGGATTCAGGAGACAGCAACAGCCGTCTTACAGAAAAGATACAAATTAGAGCTAGGTTTTAGCATTCCATGCCATCTCTATTTAACATATCCTACATATTTAAAACCATATTTTACTAAATGTTCTTATATTCCTTTATGTAAGAAGAAATATGAGGCTGAGTACCAATGCCTCTGTTATTGTAAGACTCGGGGTCCTAAAAACTCAACTGGAGAACATGGAATACAAAGCATCTATGGAGTGAGACGACAACACAACTAAACAGCAAATGAACAGGGAAGGGATATTTACCACAAATAACAAATGAGAGGTTAATATTTACAATATATAGAACTCAATAGAAATGTGTAAGTTACCAATGTGCAATTTGTAGATGAAATAGAAATAAACATAAGAACATGAAGATATTGCCAGCATCACTAACAACTTAAAAATACAAATAAAATCAAGATATTCTTCACATTTTTAAATAGCTTTATAATGTCCAGGGTAAATGAGATCATGGTAAAACTGCCTTTCTCATACAGTATTGATGAGGATGTAAAATAGAAGGTTATTGGAGGGCATCATTACCAATACCTATCAAAATTAAAAACTTGCATATAATTTTATCTATTCTAAATTATGCATTCTAAAAACACTCACAGGTGGATTACAAAGAAATACATCCAATGATATTTACTGAGATTCTGTTTACAGCAGCAATAGTGAGAAAGAACCTAAATATCCATCAATAAGAAAATGGTTAAGAAGATTATGCAGCATACATAGCAAAGAACACAGCACAGCAGTTTAAAAGAATGAATGTCAGCTTCACTAGCAATCAAAGAAATGCAAATCAAAATTACCCTGAGATTCCATCTCACTCCAGTTAGAAGGGCAATCATCAAGAATACAAACAATCATAAATGCTGGAAAGGATGTGGGGAAAAACGAACTCTTGCACACTATTGGTCAGATTGTAAATTAGTATAACCACTATGGAGAACAATATGGAGATTTCTCAAAAGACTAAAAATAGAACCACCATATGACCCAGCTGTACCCCTCCTTAGTATCTTTCCAAAAGAATTAAAGTTAAAATACTACAGTAATACACGCTTATCTAGGTTTATTACAACACAATTCACAATAGCCAAACTATGAAACCAACCTACATGTCCATCAGCAGATGAATGGATAAAGAAAATGTGGTATATACACACAATGGAATTTTACTCAGCCATGAAGAAAAACAAAATTAAGTCATTTGCAGGAAAATGAATGGAACTAGAGAATATTTCTCTAAGCAAGATCAGACAGTTTCACTAAGTCAAGGGTTGTATGTTTTCTCTCATATGTGGAAGGAAACAAAAGGGGCTTCAATTAAATGAAGAAAGAGACCAGTAGAATAGTGGAAGGGGATTGAGGGAAGGATATGAGGAAGGGAAAAAGGAGGACTGAAGAAGGAAACAGTTCAAATTATGCTACATCCATATACGAAGGTATTTCTACTAATCTCATTAACATGTGAGGACAGGAAGGAGGGGGCAAATATGTGTGCATATAGGAATGTATCACTTTGAATCTCGTTATGATGTATAATTACAATGCATCATTATAAAAGTATAAAATACATAAAAACAAATGAATTTGAGCTACATCATATAGAAAATTCTCTAATATTTATTGAGATATGGTGACATTTATTGTGAATTTTATTAAAAGCAATGTGATCCCTCATAAAAAATCAGAAAATTATATATTTTTCATCTACATACATATTTTCATGTAAATACATGAGAATAAAGGTCTGGAATGATATACAACAAATGGATAATGGTTACCTATGAAGCAGGAAATGTGACTGTCTAAAAAGTATAAAGAGGTAATTATACTTTTTTTAGTGTAGAAATATTTATTTTTTTGTAATTACACCTTTAAAAACAGCATATACTTACTTCATGTTTGAATTATGTCAGGAAGTTTCATGCATACTTGAGTAATTCCACCTTAAGTTGTTTTTAAAATAAAGGAAAATATGTGTTCAAAATGTTTTAGATACTTTCAGTTATGTTGGCACTTAACCTATTTTTCAGTCTGAACTATATTTTTATATTTTTTCCTATCTTTGATTTTGAGAAGATTCTTCAATACTATCTATCAATTAAAAATTCTAACTGAATTTTCTAGAGTTTATCTTGCCTATAGTGGTAATTTAATTTCCATGACACCATTTTTCAATTTCCAAATTTCTAGTCTACTTCATAGGTATACATTATGTTTGACCCTGCCTGTTTTGTTATGTAAGTTCTCACTCCTTTGCACTGAAAGTTATTTTTTCACTTATCCCCATGAAAATCAAGCATACCTATTTTAATCATCAGACTTTTCCATTAAATTTTTACAAAAAAATGAATTCATGTTCATACTACTGATTGATCGAGTTATCTTTCTCATACATAGATTCCTTCGTTATTTTTAGAATTTTGATATGCATGCTCGTTTTTACTGGATAAGGTAAAGTGGCCCAACAAAAACTAGCCATAACTGGTAAGCCAAACAAGCAAAATAGTGCCTAATAAAGTTTAGTATCATACATATTTAATGTTGGTTGTTCCAATCTTGTCTCAGCTTCACATTTAATTTGTAAACAAGTTACTTAAAGGCAAGCTTATGTTATTATCATTTAAGTGTAAATATTTGGCCTTCAGAAATTCTGTAGTACTTAAGATATTTTTAATAGGATAAAAATTCTATCTAAGGTGAGAAAGTTAAATTAAAATATCAGAGTGTTTTTAAAGCAGAGAATCATAAAAAATTCATCGCATTTGTGTGTGTGTGTGGTGGCACTGGGGATTGAACCCAAGGGCATTCTACCTCCAAGATACACCCCCAGCCCTATCTTATTTTTATTTGGAATCAGGGTCTTGCTAGGTTGATGAGAATCTCACTACTTGCTGAGACTGTTCCCAAACCTGCGATTCCCCTGTCTCAGCCTCCCAAGTACTGGGATTATGAGTGCGCGCTACCATGCTTGGCTTAATTCATCATATTAAGTCATTTATTTCAACTTAGAAAAAATATGTAAATATTGATTTGCCAGTCTTTTGAAATTTTCAAAGAAAACAACTTCTTTTGTGTTTGTGTGGTACTGGGGATTGAACCCTGGGGCATTCTACCTCTGAGTTACACCTCCAGCCCTATTTTTTGTTCCATATTTTGAAACAGGGTCTCACTATGTTGCAGAGGGCCTCACTAAATAGCTGAGGCTGGCTGTGAACCCAGATCCTCCAGTCTCAGCCTCCCAAGTACTGGGATTATAAGTGTCTGTCACCACACCCAGCTTAGAAAACAACTTTTTAACACTAGCCAATAACTGTAATGATAGTATTACCCCCTAATAATTAATAATTTTTCTATTTCCCATGGCTTCTGGAATATGCTATGCACCATCTAAATGAAGGCATTAAATAAATAATTTGTATGGATGGATGGAATAATAGACAGGGACAAATAATTAATGGGAATGAATCAACCATTAATCAAAAAAAAAAGTGTGTGTGAGTGTGCGTGCGTGTGTGTGTGTGTGTGTGTGTGTGTGTGCAAGCACGCATGCACGCTGCTAGGGATTAAACCCAGAGGCATTCTACCTCCAAGCTATACCTCTAGCCCTTTTTATTTTTATTTTTAATACTCTTATTGGTGTAGTATAGTCTCACATCATAATGTAGTTCATAGATAGTGACATACAAACACACAGCGCATGGTGAGTTTCCCCACAGCTCCTTCTCCATTCTCCCCTTCCCCGTACGTGATATTGAGATTGGCATTGGTATTCTCACATATGTTTATAATGTCAATGGAAGTGTTTCCTCACTAATTCTTCCATGCACACATACTCTCCCCTAGACCACCTCCCTGACTCCACTGGAGTTTTTCCTTGATTATCAAGTCCCTCTTATATCCTGATTACTCCCTAGCGTCAGCATATGAGGAAACACATATGACCCTTCACTTTCTGTGACTGGCTCATATCATTTCTTTTTTTTTTTAATTTTTTATTTTGAAACAGGGTCTCACTAAGTTGCAGAGGGCCTCACTAAGTAGCTGAGGCTGGCCGCGAACCTGTGATCCTCCTGTCTCAGCCTCCCAAGTACTGGGATTATAGGCATGTGCCACCATGCCCAGCTATCTCATTTCATTTTAAAATAGGGTCTCGCTAAATTGCTGAGAGCCTCACTAAGTCGCTTTGAACCTGCGATCTTCCTGTCTCAGCCTCCCAAGTACTGGGGTTACAGGTGTGCACCACCACGCCCGGCTGAAACCCAGAGTGTTTTAGTTACCCCAGGTGAGCAGAGAAATGGCAAAGCTAAGCACCATACATCTAGGAACAGATTTTCATACATATTAGCAGGTGCAGAAGCAGCAACGGCATCAACATTCACTAAAAACCTGCCATGTGAAGGACGCTATGAGGTTCATTGGAGATACAAAGAGATAAAAGAATGCTGCTACACATAATCTAATTGGAAAATTAAACACATAAACAGCTACGTATCACAATACAGGGCAGCCTGTGCTAAGTGGGAGGTGAGACAAAGACAAAGAAGGAAGACAGGAGCAGGAGCACAGTAGGAGCACTTCAGGGAGGAGGCAGAACCTCAGCTGTGGTAGGGAAGAGAAAGCTCTGCAATTAAGTGTGTAGTGGCAGAGATGCGAGCTGCAGGGCAAAGACGAGATCAAGTTCAACGGAGCAAAGCATTTACTAGAAAGATGAATGGAAATTGATTAGAATCACACGCCAGAAAGAAATGCTATTTTTCTTAACACATTCCTTTTTTACTATAATTATGAATATAGATATATTCTTTCTTTTTTTTTTTGTCCTGGGGTTGAACCCAGGGGCATTCTACCTTTGAGCCACACCTGTAGCCATTTTTATTTATTTTGAAACAAGGTCTCACTAAGTTGCTCAGTCCGGCCTCAAACTTGGCAATCCTCCTGCCTCAGCCTCCCAAGTACTGGCATTACAGGTGTGTACCACTGCACCAGGTTTATCAATATTTTAGATAACAATGTAAAACCAAAGTCCAACCACCCATCCCCACCCTTGTCATTCTGGCTACAGTAAATTGTTATCTTGTACAAAGGGGACAAGGTATACTGAGCATCAATTCTTTTGTAAATGAATTAACAGATATTCCATGAATCAAACAGATAAAATAAATACACTTAACAGTAAGAGTTGATGAGAAATAACTTAAATTTTCTTTAATAATTCATTAAATAAGTCATTTTAGGATCTTATAACACATGTGAAGGAAATGAAAATTGCTGACCTTCAGTTATCGCCATTCACTCAGGCACTATAGTTTATGATTCTGGTTATCATTTTACTAATACTATACATTCTGTGAAGTAATATTATCCTTTTTTGGATAAAGAAACCCAGGTTTTAAATATTTATCTATTAGTGAGCCAGAATTAGCAATAAGTCTGTCTCTACCTTCTCATTGCCACAAAATTGTGTGTTTGTGTGTGTGCTTAAGAAAGATTTGTAGTTGACAGCATACTTCTCAATAATAAATTCAGTCAATGCAACTATTTACTTTGAGTTTCAAGGATATTGTCCCAGCAGCAATGACTACCTAAAATCTTGATCTCAGTACACTAAAGGTGAGTTTCTCTGGATTTTATTTGTATAAATGATTCTTCCTTCAAACTAAATTACTGTGAAAACACTTACCACAAAGGAAATTACTAACAAAATCATTATCTACCTCAGTACAAACTAATATTATTATTTTCAGGAAACAGAAGCAACTGAATTATATAATAGAAATATTAGTTTAAAAGGTCACTGGATGTCAGAATGGATCATTTTACAGAAGTCTCCTGAGACAGTACTCATCAGAAATTATAATGCTTAGAACACTAAGTTCAATACCATGATTCAGCAGATCTCTCTCCTTCCTGGTTCATTTCCTACCACTCATGCAGCTCTGGAAGACATCAGTTATTCTCTCTCTGAAACATGTCCCTTTGCTTGCAAAGCAGCAGAAAAAAACTAGAGGCCCACCTAAGTATCTCTTTATTAACATACATAAAGCCTTTCTCTATCAAACATACATCTAATCCCTTTTGTTAGTATATAGAAATACACCCAGATATTTGTTCTGGAAGAGACCAGCTAAGTCCTGCAACCTCATTTTACAGACAAAGAAACTAAGACCCAGTCAAGTACAGGCTTCATGGGATCAATGTTGCAGAAGTGCTGATGGAAAGAACTAGAAGGAAAGAGGAGTGATTAAACTATAACACTGCTCTCAGATACACAGAAGCTATTCAGTGCAGCTACATGAGACAAAGATGAAATACAGTGATATTTCCATTCCTCTATTTCACTTAAACACATGCTTCAACTCACCTTTTTCTTTTAGACCTATATTTGCATAGTAAAAAAATTATGGTGAAAACTGAATTATTAGCCTTCTACAACTAAAATATTTTGCAAACATTATACTAAGTGGGACTGAGGGTGAAATAGCATTCAAAAACTATATCACATCAGAATATGTAGGTTTAAAAAAGAAACATGGAGAGACTTAAATATATCTCAAAGAGCTAACTGGGGATTATCAGGCAATTATAATTGTTAGAGATATCAATACTACATAGGCATAGATTACTATGCCTACTATCATCTATACAGAAGAACACTGTAGGCACAATTCACTGTAACATGTTAAATGTAATCCTTCAAACGTTGGTCAATGGGAAGAAAGAGAAAAAAAATCCATGGGATGTCAAATGAACTGAAATGAAAATTTTCCTTTTCTGACTTCAAGCAAAAGAATATTTTTGTAGTGTATGTAGGGCAAAAAGAATCATTACTAATGGGCAACACATACATCTATAGTAATTTAACATGTTCCCTGAACATTTGAAAATGTTTGTTCTGTTAGAGATCTTTTTGTACTTCAAAATGAGAGCTGCAAGATGATATACTTATCCATTCAACTTTTTCCTATATCAAATGGAAAAACTGGGATAAAAAGAAAAGTGTAAAACACATTGTTCTAGTTGTTTTTAAAAAACAAATTAATTATATCCTATTTAGATTTCTTAAGAATTAATATAGCCGGGTGTGGTGGCGCAACACCTGTAATCCCAGTACTTGGGAGGCTGAGACAGGAGGGTCACAGGTTCAAGGCCAGCCTCAGCAACTTAGCGAGACTTTTAGCAACCTAGCAAGACCCTGTTTCAAAAAAATAAAAATAAATAAATAAATAGGGCTAGGGGTGGAGCTCTGAGGTAGAATGCCCCTGGGTTCAATCCTCAGTACAAAAAAGAAAAGAATTAATACTGTATACCAAATATGACCCCTATTTCTTCAGAACACTCCCTAATGCTCACCATATTTCAAAATACAGAATATAATACAGTCACTTTAGAAACTCTTCAGCTGTTTCGCCTGAAGCCAACCATACCCATATCCTGAGTCCTGTAATTCCACTCCTAGATAGAACTCAAAAGAAATTCATACATGGATGACGCAGTCCTGGAGTTCTGACCAGCAGAGTCCAGGAAAGACGACACACAGACACTTCAGTACAGATGGTGCAGCTTCCTCTTTATTATCCTCTCTCTCAACTTCCTCTCCTCCTCTCAACATCGGCATCCCGCTTATATTATGTACGAGCAACCCCTCCCCAATCACGCCAGAAGCAATCCTCCAATCACACCTCTCTCACGCCACATACACGCAGGCCAGGCCTCCTCTCATAGGCTCTCCAGCATCAAGCACGCAATGAGCATGCACCAAACGCGTGCGCTTCCCAACTGCGCATGTGCTAGGTCTGGTAAACAAG
>PVJS01055887.1:0-12517 GCA_004027185.1 Glis glis
TCTCTCTCTCTCTCTCTCTCTCTCTCTCTCTCTCTACTTAGTGAGGCCCTCCGCAACTTCGTGAGACTCGGTTTCAAAATAAAGTATAAAAAATAGGGCCGGGGGCGTAGCGCGGAGGTAGAACGCCCCTGGGTTCAATCCCCAGTACCGCAAAAAAAAAAAGTCAGTAAGAATTTAATTTCAGACTAAAGAGTAGTCTTTTAAATATAATGCATCTAATCATTATAGAAACTTAATACATTGTTCTGCTATTTCTCATTTTGCAAGGTTTGTCACTTACCAGTATTGAGCTGTGAGCTGTTGAAAAGTATTGTGTTAGACAACATAGATTATGTAATATATAGACAGACAGACATATATATATATATATACAAATTGAAAAAAATCATAATTAGTATGGTAACACCTTACATTTACATTAATCTTTTAATTATAGAATGCTTTTAACATACATGATCCCAGGTGATCTGTTAGTACCTTTGAAACATAAATTAGTCTTAATAGCCCAAGCTAAATAGAATTAAGAACAGAAGGGAAGCCAAATTGGTAAAAAACTGTAGGTGTCTTAGAGTCAAATATAAATAATTTTAAAAATTATTTAGTGCTTTGATTTTTCTTTGTCACTATTACCCTGCTATATTACAAGAGTAAATAAACAGATAATACCATAATGATATGCAGTTATACCAGTTATATAGTCTAGCTGCACATTGCATATATTTATGATGATTTTTTTCTGAATTAAAAAATGAGAGCCGGACGTGGTGGCACACACTTGTAATCCCAGTACTTGGGAGGCTAAGACCGGAGGATCCGGGTTCGTGGCCAGCCTCAGCTACTTAGTGAGGCCCTCCGCAACTCAGTGAGACCCTGTTTCAAAATAAATAATAAAAGATAGGGCTGGGGGTGTAGCCCGGAGATAGAATGCCCGTGGGTTCAATCCCCAGTACCGCAAAAAAAAAATGAGAAAACGTATTATAACAAACATAAATACACATGTGAGGAATAATAAGGAAACTATTTGAAATAGAGAATGAGAAAATATATGCACGACAGAGACTTAGGGGAGGAGAGAGTGTGCACTCAAGAGTAAGCAGATGAAAGGGAGAATTTGACTCTAAGTGACTAGGGATGCTTCTGTCTCAGCCCTGTATTTAAAAGCACACACATATGATTGCCTTCAACCCAAGTGCTCTATCATGAACATCTGACTGTAGGTGTGTCTGATTTTGAATGTTTTCATCAAACAAGATAATAAAATATTTTCTCTTTGCCAGTTCCTCTTTCCACCTCCTACTTTCTCTCCTGGGGCTAAAGGTTGGCTCCTGAAGCTTTGCTAAAAAAGAGAGCTAGCTTTGGGATTCTGGTTTGTGTTTCTTTGAAGCAAAATCTACTACAAGATCAGTAGCCTACTACTAAATCTCCAGGCATACTTTGAAAACCGTCAACCAAACTAGAACTTCAATTAGGCATTAGTTAATTCATTAATCAATCAGTGTAGACAGTGAACATTCAACAAATATTAACAGAGTGCCTCATCTGTATCGGGGTTGGTGCTAGTAGTGAGTATACAGTATAGATAGAAGTAGCTTCCAGCTTTGGGGAGCCCACAGTATTTTAGGGAGACAGACACACTAGGAAATAGCAAATAATTAATTTACAAGTAGTAACGAGTTCTGGATAGGAAACAAATGGGGTACTATTATTAATAAACCTGAAAGAAGTAGTTTTGCAAACTCATCAAGCCAAGAGAACATTCATTCAGTAAACAACTGACAACTGGTACTATATATGAGGATGCATGTATATGTGTGTATGTATATATGTATATACATATGTATGCACATATACATGCATATATGAAAAGGGCAAAGGTTATGCAATACATTTGTATTACTTTTATAGGATAAACAATTATTCTAAGAAAGGAAGCCAGTAGGGAAAAAACCATTAATTCTTAATTCCCACGGCCTCTATTTACTGAATAATTCCTCTGCAAAACTACCATTTGCTAGATTCTTTTTCTTTCTCTCTTTTCGTATTTATTTATTGGTAGTGGGAATTGAACCCAGAGGCATTCTACCTTCAAGCTACACCCCAGCCCTTTTTTGTTTTGAAACGGGCTGTTGCTAAGTTGCTGAGGCTGGCCTCGAACCTGCAATCCTCCCGTCTCAGCCTCCCAAGTACTAGGCTTGCAGCAATGGGCCACCACACCCAGTTTGCTAGATTCTTTACGGGGAGCAAAGGTCAATGCAGAGCACTCTAATAGGAAGGGCAAAGCTGGTTGGCTGACTTAACATTCATACCAAAGACTCTTCTATGTCATGGAGCTAATGATTTGGCCATATAACCCAGATTGTCTGTAAACTTAAACAAACAAACAACAACAACAACAAAAAAGAAAGCACTTAGCTTTTTAGGGGTTATGTTGATGCCATTTAGTCCTCCAACAAAAACCCAAGTCATCTCATATCGGCTGAGCACCTGCCATGTGAGTAAGACCCTGAGCTTGCATATACTTGGGAGAATACACCTGGTAGGAAAAAGGATAGTGAAATGCAAAGAATTAATATAACATAGGCATTGTTCCATGCAGAGACAAAGCTGTGGCTAAGAGAGATCAGTACAGGGAGGTGGGCTTAGGAAAGGATTTCCAGGGTGGCATTTAGACTAGACCTTAAAGACTAGGCAAGCATTCGACGCATGGAGACTGGCGGTGCCACGCACCTGCTCAGCCACCTTTACTGGCTCATGGGAATACCCATAAAGTCTCTTTTTCATATTAAAACTAACAACTGTTTGTTTCCTGGGGGTATACGTCTTGTTAGGGAGCAATAATAATATATCAATTTC
Organism: Glis glis; assembly: GCA_004027185.1. NCBI lineage: Eukaryota > Metazoa > Chordata > Mammalia > Rodentia > Gliridae > Glis > Glis glis. The sequence goes on from PVJS01055887.1 coordinate 2,854, forward strand.
CATCGAGTTGCATTTTATCATCGTAATGGTTTCCGAGGAGGCTGCTTTTAGCTCCTGCAGTGCGTTTTAATGTGTTGCAAGAAACATGGAAACTGACTGAAGGCCTAATGGATCCGTAATGGATGAGGAGCGGGCAAGGCCCGAATGGGACCTGCCGCGGCTGGAGCGTGCGATGCTTCTCCTGGAGTCCCGTGCACGGTCTGTCTTAGAGGCACACTTTGGCTTCCCAGCACACTCCCGGGACATGTGTGGCAACATTGCTGGTCTCCTTGGTCTGGTTGCATTTGCCCTCAATCTCCCAGCCGGTGGCCCTGAACCCAGGATGATCACAGGTTCGGGACTGCACCAGAAGAGGAAGGACCCCGTCCATGCAGGTGCGAACAGCTTTCTGAAGAAGCCATTACCGAAGGAGATGATGCATTACGCGTGCTGTGCAGGGTGTTTTTCTCCAAGAAAAGGCAAAGTTAGAGAACAAGCGTGAGTGTGTTTTACGGCATTCAGGGCTGTGGTGGGCAGGCCTGCGCTATTCCAGAGCCTTGGGGGACAGGCATGACTTGGGAGCTGTGAGCCCTGCCATTTTCAGTCTTGTCTTGGAGGAAGTTTTCTTTTCTTTTTTTTTGTGGTACTGGGGATGGAACCCAGGGGTATCCTACCTCCGAGCTACACCCCCAACCCTATTTTATTTACTTATTTATTTATTTGGCGGTACTGGGGATTGAACCCAGGGGCATTCTACCTCCAAGCTACACCCCCAGCCCGATTTTTTATTCTTCATTTTGAAACAGGGTCTCACTAAGTTGCGGAGGCCTCACTAAGTTGCTAGGGCTGGCTGCAAACCTGCGATTCTGCGATTCTCCTGTCTCAGCCTCCGAAGTACTGGAATTACAAGCTTGTTCCACTATGCCCAGCTTGGAGGAGGTTTTCATACATGAAAACAATACATACCAAATTCATCTTTTGAGGAAGAACTTGGTTAGTGAAAAGCAGCCATTTTACTTTACGTCCTAATCCTTAGAAGGCCTGGCCCGATGTCTGGCATTTCTCCAAAACCCTTCCAGCAAAGGTTTGGGACCTCAGAGTCCATAGTAAGGACTTGATGATTATCGACTAATAATGTTCTCAGGTGTTTGCCAAAGAAGACCTTGCTAAAGAATTGCAGCATCGGGGCTGGTGGTGTTGCTCAGTGGTACAGCGCTCACATTAGCAGGTGCAAAAACCCTGGGCTTGGACCCCACTACTGCAAAAGTAAAAAATAAAGGAATTGCATCCCAAATAGTGTCAGGTATAGGGATGGATTTGAATCTAGAACTCCTCATTACATTGAGGCCCCATGTATGTTTGTTTGTTTGTTTATTACTTTGCAGTGTTGGAGATCGAGCCCAGAGCCTTATGCATGCTGGGCAAGTGCTCTACCGCTGAGCCACACCCCCAGCCCTTAAGGCTCCATCTTTCTAGCACTAATATTTTTTTTGTGTGTGGTACCAGGGATTGAACCCAGGGGCGTACCCCCGGCCCTATTTTTTATCCTTTATTTTGAAACTGGGTCTCACGAAGTAAGCTCTTCCATCACTTACGACTAACTTGATTTTGATGAATTAAAACCGAATCAAAATGTACTGTAACTTGCTCACTTCCAAATTCAGGAATCAGGGAGAGACAGGAAATATCCCAACACCCAGCTAAAGACTACCTTATCAGAAACATTAGGATTCACTGAAGTTCATTCTACGGGGTGAGAGATCTCACGTGTGTGCTAGTATATAAGTGAGGGCCTCACTAAGTAGCTGAGGCTGTCCACGAGCCCGGATCCTCCAGTCTCCACCTCCCAAGTACTGGGATTACAAGTGTGCGCCATCACGCCCGACTCTAGCACTAATATTTTCCCAACATATTCTCTTTTTTAAGTGCGTGTGTGTGGGGGGTGATACTTGGGACTGAACCCAGAGCATGCTACCTTTGAGCTACACCCCCAGCCCTATTTTATTTTTTATTTGGAAATAGGGTCTTGCTAAGTTACTGCAGGCTTGTCTTGAACCTGAGATGTTCCTATCTCAGCCTCCCAAGTGCTGGGATTACAGGCGTGCGCTATTGCACCCAGCACCAAAATATTCTTGAATAGCATTTTTCCCATTGCTTTTGGATATTCTGCTCTTTAAACAAAATCACTTATATACTAGCACACACGTGAGATCTCTCACCCCGTAGAATGAACTTCAGTGAATCCTAATGTTTCTGATAAGGTAGTCTTTAGCTGGGTGTTGGGATATTTCCTGTCTCTCCCTGATTCCTGAATTTGGAAGTGAGCAAGTTACAGTACATTTTGATTCGGTTTTAATCCATCAAAATCAAGTTAGTCGTAAGTGATGGAAGAGCTTACTTTGTGTAGTCCGGGCTGCCTGGAGACATCAGCCACATGCCAAAAGCTTGCTCGTTGCCCGGCAACCTTGCTGGAGGAATAGATTTCCTGCCACTGGCTCCCTTTTTAGTCGAGGCGGAATCTATTAACACTACTATTCTAGCCCAGAGAACCGGAGCCCGGGTTTAGCTGAAAAGAATAGTTGGGTTTTTTTTTTGTTTTGTTTTGTTTAATAACCCAACACGGTGTTTCTGGCTTCTCAACCCTACTACTAATTTCATTGACTTCTACATAAAGACTTCGAGCTTATTAATATTACTTAACATCTTTGGCGCTAAATAGATCAGTCTCGTGCCTCCCTGGTCCCTACGGAAGCGCATTGTTTCATTTCTCTTAGAAATCACCACGCAGGGTAGGGGCGCGGACCATGAGCATCCAGGTTGGGCGTGGAACACAGAGTGACCTCGTTTGCCCTGAACTTTTCTCAGTTCTCACTGGCCTATTTGCAGGCTTGGCTCCTGCTTTCCCGAGGTAACTTGTCATCCGGCTGTTGAAGCTGCTATTTCTTCAAGTCTACCCGATCTAGCTCTGATTGAAAAGCGCCTGTGTATTCCTTCTTCTTATCCTTCAATCAAAGAATGTCTCTTCTCCTTTTGTAGCTAAATACTTCATGGGCTGGATTGATGGTTTCCATCTACCAGGGGAGTTTGCTTCTCTGTCAGCCGGGCTGTTTTGCCTGGGCTGTTAATGTAATAGCTTGGGGTTGTCGCGGGGGGAGATGATGCCTAAGCCCAGCGTCAGGTGGCTGTAGTTATTTGCCCCTGCTGAAATGCAATTTTAATAATGGACTGTATCAGCCAAATGTGTCTCCTTGCCCCTTTGTAAGACAAAGGAGGATCTCAGCATATTAACCCATTGGTAGCAGGAAACATCCCACCCCCAATGCCACTTAATGAAATGACACTTGCATCTCACATTAGAAATCTTGTCAACAGGCTTCGGAAATTCTCTGGAGAGCTGGGCATAGTGGTGCACTCCGGTAATCCCAGTACTTGGGAGGCTGAGACAGGAGGATCACAGGTTTGAGGATAGCCTCAGTAACCTAGCAAGACCCTGTCTCAAAATAAAAAATAAAAGAGCTGGGGGTATAGCTTGGAGGTAGAATGCTCCTGGATTCAGTCCTTAGTACCAAAAAAAAAAAAAAAAGGAAAAGAAAAGAAATTCTCTGGAGAGGAAAGGAGGGGGTCGTGTTTTCCTTAGTACATGGATTCTGGCTGCTTACTGCTCTTACTAAGGGTCAAATGCAGAAAAGTATAGTTTGTGCTATGGTAGAGAAATTAACTGACTTGGCAAAACCAGGACTAACTAGAAAAAATAGCCTCGGAATGCTTTTGTTTATTTGTTCCAATCATTCTGAACTTTATAAATTATGATCACTCGGGTAATTGGAATTTTTTTTTTTTTTTTTTTGCGGTACCGGGGATTGAACCCAGAGGCATTTTACCTCCGAGCTACACCCCCGGCCCTATTTTTTTATACTTTATTTTGAAACTGGGTCTCACGAAATTGCAGAGGGCCTCACTAAGTAGCTGAGGCTGGCCGCGAACCCGGATCCTCCAGTCTCCACCTCCCAAGTACTGGGATTACAAGCGTGTACCACCACACCCGGCGGGTAATTGGAATTTTATTTTCCCCAGTACCCTTAGAATATTATCCATGGAAGGGACCATTGAGATTGTAGTTCAAGCACCCAATTTTACAAATAAGGAAACCTGAATGGTGGAGAGGTTTGCTTAGGATGCACAGCTGTGTCGTGGTGGCAGAGAGGGGACCCAAGTCCCAGCCGGGTCACCGAACACCTTGCTTTATCCAGCAGAGAGTTCTTGCACACCTGTTGCAGGGGTACGCAGGGACTGGGCTAGGTGCTGGAAACCTATTTTACTTCCACAAAGTTCTGTTTTCAAGGTGGGAGAACCCCACAGTCAGCAAGTAAGAGAATTGCAGGTTATGATAAGTACTCAGCGAAGATGTAAGTGAACAGAGGAGTGTTGGTGACAATTAGATAACAGAGTGTTGTCTGCTAAAGGACAGGTGTTAGCTCCGGGACACCTGCATTCTTACCGCTTACAGAAAAGATGCTGGATAAATTGAAACCTCTGATTGTGACCCACTGTGACCCACTGAGTTGTAGCACAACACAGAGTCCTGCCTGGTATGTTAGTGAGCTTCCTGTGATACAGTGTACAAACTAAAAATCCAAAGAGTTGGTGTCGGGGCACGAAGGTGCGGTCAGGGGCACGGCCTACACTTCTATAACAAAACACAGGATAACCAGAGGAACGCATAACAGATTTATTTAATCGAAGCCTTTGGAAATGACAACCTGGGCGCCCAGGGAAAACTGACTATTTTTGTGCTGAGGTTTGATGAAGCTTGGACTGCCAAGTAGAAATGTGATTAGATGAAAAGGGTCAGAAAGGGTTAATAGTGAGGGGACACCAGCAAGGCCTGTCTGTATGGATTCTCCTGGGCTCTCTGTGTCACATCCCTTCCCCCTGGGCATAGGGCAGGACTCCTGGAATGAGGATCTTATGCCTTCCTATCAAACAAGGTGGGTCAGAGAATTGCCTTATGGCCAGCTCCTACAAAAAAAGGCAGGGGACCGTTAGAGTAGTAATATTTCCAGGTTTTATGTTTGGGAGAGAGGAGCTCTCATGTCTAGGACTTGCCTTGGAGAAGAGGAATTCTGGTTTCCATGGTCTGCTCTGGGAGAGGAAGGGGAGCAGGAGAAGGTCAGAAAGAGACTTTGGCTGGGCTCAGTGGCACATACCTGTAATCCCAGTATTTGGGAGGTTGAGACAGGAGGATTGCAGATTTGAAGCCAGCCTCAGCAACTTAGGGAGACTTTGTTTAAAAAAAATAGGGCTGGGTTGTAGCTCAGAGGTAGAACACCCTGGGTTCAATCCCCAGTACCACGCGAAAAAGAAGGAGAAGGAGGAGGAGAAGGAGAAGGAAGAAGAAGGAGGAAAAAGGAGGAAGAAGAAGAAGGAGGAGGAGGAGGAAGAAGGAGGAGGAGGAGGAGGACGAGAAGGAGGAGGAGGAAGAGAGAGACTGTTCTGAGGCCCATCCAGAGTTCTTCTTCAGTTCAAAGTACTCTACAGGCCAAGGAGCCGTACTTTGGGGGGGGGTATCATTTATGATCATCAACAGTAGAAAACTTAGAACTCTTCCAGTTCTAAGATACAGTGACTGAGCCACTTAATTCATTTATTTATTTGTTCATTCTTTCATTCGTTTAATTCTTTCACATTGCAAATACTTATTAGACATTTCCTGCTTACTACTGAAAATCTGCACAACACAAGTTTTTCCTAAGACCCCATCTGACTCCACTTAGATACAAGAATATTTTATACTAACTTCTACTAGCAGCAGTCTTTGGGGCATTTTATCCTAACAAAATTTGATTTTTAAAGTCCGATAGCTCATTTTTTTTTCTTTCCAACTGGTTGCTTTAGGTCCCCAGGCAACTTGAAATGCAAGATTTTTTAAAATGTGTACTGTAAAAGTCCAGTGTGAGGATTTGCTTTCGTTTTAGCTCTGTATGGAGCAGATCTTTTAGAAGGCAGTGGTAAAAATTGATTTACTTGGCGGGCGAAGCATGTGTTTTCAAGGTCTTGATCTCACCACATCCCCCACGGTCATTTGTTTTTGGCCTTTGCACCTATCTCTATATATTTGCTCAGAAATATTCTGGATCCGAAAATCTGCCATAAATTGAAGCTTGTGTTTCCCTCCACTACCTTGCCTAGAGTAGACGTTGATGGGAAGGGGTGGAGCGAGAAAACAATTCAAAGTATTTGTTCTGCTGTTCTTTGCATTTTCTGACTTCTGCTGATACATCGTGATATTTGGATATCAGATTTTAGAGAAAAGTACAAACAGCCCAGGGCACTGTTTTTGTAACTTCATATTAAACTCATTTTTTCCTTGAAAATCTGACCAGAGAGTTTTCTTCAGCCCTTTCTTCTATTTTGGCGTGTTTCTTTTTTCTTTTCCCGTCGGGTCCCTTTGAGTCTTTTGCTTTTATCTGAGTCGAATCTGTTTGGGTTTTATTATCAGAACACGCAGGGGCAGTGGACTGACCAGAATGGGCCTTCTCCCTGTCACTCTCAGTGTTTCATGCAATGGTTCCTGAACATGCTGGATAATTTGACTTGCCTTTCTCTATAAATACTCCCGCTCTCCCTAGGGGATGGGTATCTGACATTATTCCCATTTGACTGATGTGGAAACTGAGGTTGAGAGAGCTGAATTAACTTCCTTTTTTTTTCAAGGTACTGGAAATTGAACCCAGGGGCATTCTACCCTTGAACTACACCCCCAGTCCTATTTTTTTATTCTTTATTTTGAAACAGGGTCTCACTAAGTTGCGAAGGGCCTCACTAAGTAGCTGAGGCTGGCTGCGAACCTGCAATCCTCCTGTCTCAGCCTCCCAAGTACTGGGATTACAGGCATGTGCCACCACGCCTGGCTCTGAAGCAACTTTTAAGCCAGAGTCACACAGCATAAGTAATAAGTGGGTCCCAAAGTTGTGTTGGTGTGATGTTAAGGCCCTTCTGCTGCTCTGAGTGCTTGCTATAGTGGGCCCTTTATTTCTCCGTTATAGGCATCCCTTTTTTCTTTATCTTTTTTTTGTGTGTGGTACTGGGGATTGAACCCAGAAGCATTCTACCTCTGAGCTACACCCCCAGCCCTATATTTTCTTCTTTATTTTGAAACAGGGTCTCACTAAGTTGCGGAGGGCCTCACTAAGTAGCTGAGGCTGGCCACGAACCTGAGATCCTCCTGTCTCAGCCTCCAAGTACTAGGATTACAAGTGTGCGCCACCACGCCTGGTGGCATCCCTTTTTTCTATTAAATTGTTACCAAGACCTAAGAAGAGGGGAGTTATTTGTGTATCATTTCCACCAGACCAGTTTTTTTGTTTTGGTTTGGTTTAGTTTTTTTGTGGTACTAGGGATTGGTACCAGGGGCACTCTTCCTCCGAGTTACATACACCCCGAGCCGTATTTTATTTTTTATTTTGAAAAAGGGTCTCACTAATTTGCAGAGGGTCTTGCTAAGTTGTTGAGGCTGACTGCGAACCTGCGATCCTCCTGTCTCAGCTTCTAGACCAGTATGTTCTATGTGTGTTCTCCAGAACATTAGCCAGAGAGATGTTCCTACAAAACAAAAAGAACCTTGCATTTAATTAACTTGATCACATCTGCATATTATATCCACTTCTAGGAGATTCTGAGTTCACCGTATCACAGTAAGGGTTCTGTTTGGGCTGCCTTGCAGGGGGGAAAAAGCATTTTTATTTAAATTTTATTTTAAGTTTTAATTTTTCCCCTCATATTTCCATTTGATCACAGAAAATTTGTTTCCCTTTTAATGCTTTGAAAAGCACAATTTGAGCCAGGTGTGGCAGCACTTACCTGTTATGCCAGTACTTGAGAGGCTGAGACAGAAGGATTGCAGGTTCAAGATCAGCCTCAGCAACTCAACAAGACCCCCAGCAACCTAGTGAGACCCTGTTTCAAAACAAAAAATAAAAAAGGGCTGGGAGTGTAGCTTGGAGGTCAAACACCCCTAGTACTACAAAATAAGAAAGGAAGGAAGGAAGGGCACAATTTGATCTAGCTAGACATGATGGCCCATATTTATAATCCTAGCTATTCAGGAGGCCGAGGCAGGAGGATTGCAAGTTCAAGGCCAGACTGGGTGACTTATCAAGATCCTGTTTCAGCCGGGCGTGGTGGCGCATGCTTGTAATCCCAGTACTTTGGGAGGCAGAGACCGGAGGATCCGGGCTCCCGGCCAGCCTCAGCTCTCTCGCTCTCTCTCTGTCTCTCTCTGTCTCTCTCTGTCTCTCTCTCTCTACCTAGTGAGGCCCTCCGCAACTTCGTGAGACCTGGTTTCAAAATAAAGTATAAAAAAATAGGGCCGGGGGTGTAGTACGGAGGTAGAATGCCCCTGGGTTCAATCCCTGGTACCGCAAAAAAAAAAAAAAAAAAAAAATGATCCTGTTTCAAAATAAAAAGGGCTGGGGATGTAGATCAATGGTAGAGCACCCTGGGTTTAATCTCCAGTACCACAAAAATAAATAAAGCACAATTTGGAAAAGGCTTCGATTAAGAAAAGTGACGAGTTTGGTGCATTCTGCTATACAACCAAATTAAAAAAAAAATGGAAAGGAAGAAGAGAAAACAGAATATTCTCAGGCCCCTAAAGATGGCTGCCTCCTGCATCACTCAGTCTCCACTTTGAAACTCTTTTTATTTTCTACTTAGATGCCTGCAAGACAAGAACTGTGATTCTCCTTTTCCATATTTTACTTTTTCTGCCTAATCACCCCGTGTGCGCCTCTCCCCCCACCTGGGTACCTGAAGCTCCTTGAAGGGGAAACTGAGCTTAATATCTCTGTGGTCTTTTAGTGGCTGCTGTAACTACTTAGAAAACACATAAATGAACTGTGTTTCAAATAAAAGAAAAAGTGCATCATGTGGACGCGTTTTTCAGAGTTAACGGTAGCCAAGCACAGGACCCCTCTCTGGGCGACAGTGAGAAATGCGAGAAGCTGCAGTAACTCACGTATATCACAAGGGCTCCATTTGGAAAATGATACCTCCTGTTGTCTAATTTAATTAGTAGTCGTGTTTTCAGTTCCAATTGAAAGCCTCAGAAGAAAGGCTAGTGATAAACTGTGGTATAGAGTATTATTATTATCTAATTATATTTACTATTGTGACAGTTTTAGATGAAGGCACTTCTCAAGAAGAAACTCGAAGGTGTTATCTAACAGATTCTTCTCTTGTTCCTCCTTCACTTCCTTTGTATTGTGAAGTCCTCTTCTATAGATATGAAGTTGGTACACACAGTCTTCTTGTTGTTTGTTTTTAAACACATGGTCTAAGGTCATGTGGCAAGTCTGTTCTGCATCCAGAGATTTGACTCGTTAGTCTTTTCTGAGATGTCACCCATACCTTGGCAAAGGCAGTGGAGGAACCAAGGGACAGTGGCCCAACAAAAGTTGGAAGATGTAAGGTCTACCTTGGCCCCACCATTTACTTGTTTCATGGCCTTGAACAAACCATCCATCAATCAATTGATCCATCCATCCATCCATCCATCTTCCCATCCATCTTCCCATCCATCCATCCATCCATCCATCCATCCATCCATCTTTCCATCCATCCATCCATCCATCCATCCATCCATCCATCCATCCATCCATCCATCCATCCATCCATCCATCCATCT
>PVJS01055888.1:0-12519 GCA_004027185.1 Glis glis
AGAGAGAGAGAGAGAGAGAGAGAGAGAGACAGGGAGAGAGAGAGCTGAGGCTGGCCGCGAACCCGGATCCTCCGGTCTCCGCCTCCCAAAGTACTGGGATTACAAGCGTGCGCCACCACGCCCGGCCCCAGGAGTATTTTAAAGCAAATCTAGGACATTATGTCATTTCACCTAAATTACTTTAGTGATCATCAGCAACTGAAAAAGACACTTAAAAGACATAAGTATAAGGCACCATCACACCTAACGAAGTTAATATGATGGGAAAACTATACCATGTTTGTATGTTTGTACGTAGAGGGAAATGACCCAACAGGGAGAGCGCAGCTGCCGGACACAAGCTGGGGACCAGGACAGGAGCTGCCTCCCTCTGCAGGTGGGAGGAGGGCCCAAGCTCCAGGGCCCCAGGGGGACGGTGTGGATGGTCCGTCCCCGTCTCAGGAGGGATGGTAGAGGGTGCACATGCAGGTGAATTGAGAAGTTTGCTAATGAGGGCCTGCCCTTCCAGCCATTCCTAATTTACCAGAGACAGAAGAAAGAAGATCATTAGCTAAGAGAGGAAGATGGCAGGGTGTTGGCAGCTGAGGGGAGAGGAAGTGAGACAGGCAGCCAGCAGAGTGAGGGCCAGGATATGCAGTGCTGGCCCTGAGGGGCCCGGAGGCTCCGGTGATAAGTGACACCAGTCACCATGGTCCTGAGGTTCCCCAAGGGTGTCCAGCTGCTCCGGGCAGGCAGGAGGAGGCAAAGCGCTGGACTTAACCAGGGTTGGAGACACCTGGCCGGGAAGGGGCAGGTGCAACACACTGACAGACCCGGAATCCAAGCAGGGGATGGCGGGAGGTGAGTGGGGGATGGCCGGAAGTGAGTGGGGGATGGCGGGAAGTGAGCGGGGGAGGCCTCCTGAGGCCCCAGTCCGGGTGGTGCCCCTGGGCTGGGGGTCAGGGGGCCAGGGGTGAGGGGTTGCTGGCTCCAGGGTTCTATGGGGAGAAAGGGTTCTGCAGGGGAGATGGGGCCACACAGAGAGGCTTGAAGAAGTTTCTGGAGGTTGGGCTGTGATCAGTAATGATAAGATTTGGGGTATCCTCACAGGAGCAGCTGGTGAGGTTGTATGGAGGAACTGAGGTGCAGTGACTGGGGGTCCAGAAGGTTCCATTGGTCTCCCTGGTGGATGAGGGCATTGCCCAGAAATGGCCAGGGGTCAAGGCCTTCAGCAAATGAGGGAGAGCGGCTGAGAAGGTGATAGAAGGTGATGTGGTCGTAAGGAGGAAGGAGCGCTGTGGCCAGTTTGGCATGGCCACATGTGTCTCACAGGAGGGGGGATTCCGAGGAAGGGACAGCAGAGATGGGGTAGCAAGAAGTGAGGGGACATGGGGTATGCCACCAGAGAGGCCCACGGGGCCAGGCTCCTTGGAGACAGACACTTTGTGGGTGAAAGTAGGGGTGGAAGTGCTCCATGTCCCTCGTGTTTTGCCCAGGCCTGTCCTATTCGGACATTCTGTCCCGCTCCTTCTTTATCAGAGGGCCGGGACAACAGCACTTTCCCATCTCGGGAAGTTTCCCATATTCTCTACTGTCTGAGGACCCACCCTGCACGGGAAATCCTGTGGGTCAGAACAAGTCTCAACAGGCAGAGTCTGTCTGTCTGTCTGTCTGTCTGTCTCTCCATATATGTATATATTTGGACAGAACATGCAGAGTAAAGTTGACTGAACCCCCAGGGCTGTTTGGCAGATATTTGCATCCTATTAGTGATTGATCCTTAGCCTGTGAGAAGCTCAGCCGTTCGCTGTCCATCCTGGGGTAGGTTCCTTGTCCCCGCCAGGGTCCAGTCCTATGGCTGCCTCCCCACTGGCTGGGTGGTTAGGAATAAGGCCAAGGGACAGGAAGCTTCAAGAAGGTTGTTGGTTTTTTTGTTTCATTTTGTTTGTTTGTGTGTGTGTGTGTGTGGTACTGGGGATTGAACCCAGGGGCACTCTACCTCTGAGCTACACCCCCAGCCCTATTTTTATTTTTTATTTTGAAACAGGGTCTCACTAGGCTGCTGAAAGCCTTGCTAAATTGCTGAGGCAGGCCTTGAACCTGCGATCCTCCTGCCTCAACCTCCCAAGTACTGGAATTACAGGTGTGTACCACTACACCTTGCTCAATAAAGTTATTTTTAAAAAAATAAAGCTGGGCATGGTGGCTTAAAGTTAAAAACCCTCATGGGAAACTCATGAGAGGAAGCAGTCCAGGGTCCTACCTGGCCAGGAGGCTCAGATGGCACCTCAGCATGCAGCTGTCCATCCTAAGGCTGTCACGTCGCGGTCAAAGGCTTCTGCCCCACTCCCAGGATGGCATCATCATTGCAAAAGCATTGGAGACGGGGAGGTGAGGAAGATGCAGAAGGGCCTTTTCCTTACGTCGCTTTGTCTTCCTATCTGAAGGGGAAAGCGTGTCTTTCCCAGATGCCCCATCAGCCAACTTGCCTTGAATCTCATTGGCCACAACTGGGTCACATGACAAGTACCGGACCAATCAGGAAATTACAGTGATTGTCTTAGATCAGGTCCCATGTACCCTTGGAGATTGGAATTATGGAATCCCCAACCCTCTACTTCAATAAAATCCAGCTCCTACTCGTGGGGATGAATGGAAAACAGGGGGACGGCTGTTGGGTGGACTGTAAATAGTGTGGTGAGAATGATGCAGAAATCAGAAGGACTTTAGCTTTCTCTTGCAGAAATACTATTTGCTGTTTTGACATTTGGCAAAACTACCAGAGAAGAAAGACTTGGATGTTTGTAATTATGAACTTTCCATCTAACTAAGTTCCACGGTGGGGCTGGCCGATGGAGTCCCCAGAGTCCTCAGGGTTTAAGGTCTCAGAGCCTGGCTGAGGAATACCAACACAGGCACCTCTGCCTGTCCACCAGGTATCCCCTTGGTCCCAGACAGGGACTTTTTCTTTTCTTTTCTTTCCTTTTTTGGTACTAGGGATTAAACCCAAGGGCATTCTACCTCTGAGCTACACCCCTAGACCTATTTTATTTTTTACTTTGAAATAGGATCTCACTAAGTTGATGAGGGCCTCACTAAGTTGCTGCCCTTGAACCTGCAATCCTCCTGTCTCAGCTTGCCAAGTACTGGGATTACAGGTGTGTGCCACCACGCCCAGCATACAGTGACATTTTTCATTGTACTACTGGAAATACATCCCAGGGTATGCTTCTCGCCCCTGCGTGCCCCTCCGTTAACAGATTGTTGAATGTGGAAAACAATCTGGAAACTATCTGCACGCACTGACTCTGCTTCACCCTGGCTGATACTTGGATAGGCCACGCTTCTGTAATGAGAGTCGGGTGCCTTCCACACGCATGTGCATTCACAGACACACACCCTCCGTGTGCCCAGTGTGTCTTGTGAATACGGCAAAACAGCTGCACCCTTCTAAAAATTTATTGATTTCTGGATCATTTGCATTTTTATAGTTTGCCAACAGAAGACAGGGAGAGGGGAGGGAATTTATTGATGTTTGAAGAAAGCCTCCAAAAGGGGAAGAAGTGCGCGTTTTTAGCTGCTCATCTCAATACGTCACACGTTGCTTTCCTAGCGGCCTCGCCCAGGCCAGCCCCTCCAAGGGCGGAATTGATATGCAGCTCTAAAAGTAGACAGCCGCCGTGGACCCCAGAAACTGCCTGGGGCTTACAGTATTTTATTCGGGGTCTGCATTATGGCCTGGAAAGGGCCATTTTCTGAAAACAAGGCAATTTCAGAATTGTGCTATGACAACAGGCACACTAAAAATTAAGTCAGCATAAATAGATTAAGAAATTGACAGAATAACAAGGCATAAAGAATTAGGATGAACGCACAGGCCCGGATGACAGCCCAGAGCACTGTGGGGGATGAGGGTGAGCGGAGGGAAGGTGAGGCTCTATTTGCTGACTCTGTGGTTTCCTGTTTCCTGGCTGCAGAGAGCCGATTTCACAGGGACAGTCAGCACATAATCGAATTCCACATTAGAGGCCTCGGAAGCTCCGCGCCAAGGGGCGAGAGCAGCTTTCTGCGTGCGGTTCCAATTTTTTTTTTTTGCCGGCTGATACCTCTTAAGAGACAGATCAGAAGTCTTGCACAGCAAATCCCTAATCCCAAACACGAATTTGGACAAGGATAGAGATGCAGTACAGAAGGAAGTGGGTTGGAAAAAAATGTTTGCAATTCAGTCATGACATTTGGAGAAGATGAATCTCTGGGAAATTGGCACAAGAAGAAAGAAAAAAAAAAGCCTCTGTGCTCGCAGCTTCCTGTGTAATCATAGGTCAGTATACGCGCGGCAGCTTTGGAGAGACCGACTTCCTGACCCGCGGTGGTCAGGCAGTCCTGTTCAACTGGTTCGTCACAGCGCCCTGGCTGGGGTTCCCACCCCTCTTTCCCCAGGGTGGCTGACGATACTGCTGTTTCTTTCCAGGTTGGTCAAGCTGCAAATGCCAGGGAGAAGCAGCCTGGGGGGGCCCCCACATTCCTCACCTTTACTCATTCCAAGACTTTAGTTGGATAGAATAGAAAATACACACTGATGATGGAGCATCATATGGAATTTTCTGGAAAGTCTTTTTTTTTTTTTATTTGGTACTGGGGATTAAACCCAGGGGCAGTCTACCTCTGAGCTATATAACCCTAGCCGTATTTTATTTTTAAGACAGGGTCTTGCTAAGTTGCTAAGGGCCTCTCAAGTTGCTGAGGCTGGCCTTGAACTTTCCATCCTCCTGTCTCAGTCTCCCAAGTACTGGTATTACAGGTGTGTGCCACCATGCCCAGACCTTGGAAAGTAATTTTCGTGTATGTGTGTGTGTGTGTGTGTGTGTGTGTGTGTGTGTATGTGTTACTGGGGATTGAACCCAGGGATGTTGTACCTCTGAGCTACACCCCCAACACTTCTTTTTATTTTTTGTTTTGAAACAAAGTCTCGCTGGGTTGCTGAGAGTCTCACTACTTGCTGAGGCTGTCCTTGAATCTGCAATCCTCCTATCTCAGCCTTCCAAGTACTGGGATTATAGTCATGCGCCACCACACCCGGCTAGAAAGTCATTTTCTATGGAGTCTCCTGATATTATTAGGTGTTAAGTGAAAAAGGAATCCTTACCCTAAGTTTGAGAAAACAGTTGAATTTAGCTAAGCAGGTGAATTTGCTTCAGGACCTCTGGCTTTATTGTGGCAAAGTGTGTTGTGGCTCTTACAGGAGGGATAAAGTAGCTAGCATTTCCCTTAATGAATTATTCCACTAAATTCCCCCTTTTAAAAATACTTGAAAGCCGGGTGTGGTGGCGCATGCTTGTAATCCCAGTACTTTGGGAGGCGGAGACCAGAGGATCCAGGTTTGCGGCCAGCCTCAGCTCTCTCTCTCTCTCTCTCTCTCTCTCTCCTTAGTGAGGCCCTCCGCAACTTCGTGAGACCCGGTTTCAAAATAAAAGAATAAAAAATAGCGCCGGGGGTGTAGCGCGGAGGTAGAACGCCCCTGGGTTCAATCCCTGGTACCACAAAATAAATAAATAAATAAATAAATAAATAAATAAATAAATAAATAAAATAAAAATAAATAAAAAATACTTGGGGGCCTGGGGGTATAACTCAGGGATAAGAGTACTCAACCTAGCAGGCAGGAGGCCCTGGGTTCCACCCCAGCACTGCATAAGAATAGTAACAACAACAACAGTAATAATAATAATCTTTTGTGGCATGCTAGAACTTTCTAGAAATATGTCCCAGATACAAACCACATGATTTTCAGTCCACTAGATGTCCTCAAGCCAGTGCTTCATCGCTGAGAGGAGGAGTGATGAGGAGCACAGCCCTCTAAGATTTTGTCTAGCCAACACCAATTTTCTTTGAAAAAGCAAACATTTTTATTATTATTTTTCCAGTTCAGCACCCATTCAGTGATCTGCAGGGCACGAGGCTCACAGAACAGAAATGACAGCGTCCCCCGGGGCAGGGGACCAGGGAATGAGGTTGGCCCGACCCCTGCTGGTGGCAGACGCCTGCTCCTGCCTTCCCACACCGGGCTAGGATTTTGGCAGACATTCATCAGAAGTCAATAAAAGTTAAATAAATGAAATGCGGCTCCGCTGTGGAGACATTTAATCATTTCATTAAGCGTACTACTTCACCCAGGTGCTTGGCCAAGTGGGGAGTTGGTTATGGCTTCATCTAATTCCTAATTGCTGGGAAGACAAGCGAGCCACCCTGCAATGTGCCCTGCCCCACCGTGTGCCCAGGAAGGACAGTGAGATGGGCTATGGAGTAACCTTCCATGCTTTCAGAAAGCAGAGGGAAGCGGGCACCCTGGCGCACACCTGTAATCCCAGTACTTGGGAGGCTGAGATAGGAGGATCATAAGGTTCAAGGTCAGCCTCAGCATGTAAGGAGACTCTCAGCAACCTAGCAAGACTCTGTTTCAAAACAAAAAAAAATAGAGCCAGGTGTGGTGGCGCACACTTGTAATCTGAGTACTTGGGAGGCTGAGACAGGAGGATCCGGATTCACAGCCAGCCTCAGCTACTTAGTGAGGCCCTCCGCAACTTAGTGAGACCTTGTTTCAAAATAAAGAATAAAAAATAGGGCTGGGGGTGTAGCCCAGAGGTAGAATGCCCCTGGGTTCAATCCACAGTACCGCAAAAATAAATAAATAAATAAATAAATAAATAAATAAAAATAAAAAGGGCTGGGGGGCGGGTAACTCAGAGGTAGAATGCCTCTGGGCTCGATCCCCAGGACTGAAAAATTAAAAAAAAAATAGCAGAGGAGCTCCTCACTTCCTCACTAGTCTTTCTTTTGAAGTTTTTCCAGCCTGCTTGCAGTTAAGGGAAATGGAGGCTGGTGGGTGGGGGAAGTGAGCGTGGGTAGGGGATGCTCAGAGCAGTCCAGCTTGGCCACGGTTTCAGGGCACCGTGGGCATCCAGAGCTGTGGTCTAGAGTAGGGAGTGCTTTTTGTACTTTCTGGAAAGCATGG
This sequence comes from Glis glis, assembly GCA_004027185.1. Lineage (NCBI taxonomy): Eukaryota > Metazoa > Chordata > Mammalia > Rodentia > Gliridae > Glis > Glis glis. The sequence continues at coordinate 6,992 of PVJS01055888.1, forward strand.
TATGGAAACCCTCCCCCACCTAACTGGGGCGAGGCTTGAACCTCAAGGTGGAAGAGATCAGCCAGCGCCTGCTGCGGTGGGGATGGTGGAGAACAGCGAGCAGGGTCCGTGGGGAGAGAGGGCCGTCCTGTCCAGGGATCGTGAAGAGGAGTTTCAGGGGATGGAGAACAGAAGCAGAGAACCGTGTTCCCATTGTCCATGCAGGTTTATAAAATGAAGATTGAGACGCTCTCCAGAAGAGACCCACACATCACATGGATGGTCAACTGATTTCAACAAAGGAGTAAAGGCCACTGGATGGGGGGGAAGAGAACCTCTCACTAAAGGATGCTGGGATAACTGGACATCTATACACAAGAAGTTGAACCTCCATCCAAACTTTAACCCAAAACAGATCGTGGACATCAGTGTGGGATAAAACTTGCAGGAGAAAGCACAGCGGAACAAGTTTAACCTTGGTTTAGGCAAAGGTTTCTTAACTTAAACACCAAACGCATGGTCCAGAAGAGAAAATAAAAGCGATAAATTGATTTAAAATGAGACAATGGTAAGAGAATCAACAGTCATATCATAAATTGGGGGAAAACATTTGCATGATACTCATGTGACAAAGGACTTATACCCAAAATATAATTTTTAAATCTCTCAAAAACTCAATAGAAATGAAATCAACACAATTAAAAGCTGGGCAGAATATTTGAGCAAGCAATTTGCCATATTGTCAGATAAGACCAAGGATGATATATGGATGGCAAATAATCCCATGAAAAGATGCTCAAAATCATTAGTTACTAGGGAAATGCAAATTTAAACCACGATGAAAGGCCACTACACACATATTAAAATGACTACATTTGAGACAGAAGTATCACAGGTTTGCATCCAGCCTCAGCAAATTAACAAGGCCCTCCAAAACTTAGTGAGACCCTGTTTCAAAAATAAATAGATAAACCAGGCGTGGTGGTGCACGCTTGTAATCCCAGTATTTGGGAGGCTGAGCCAGGAGGATTCCGGTTCTTGGCTAGCCTCAGCTACTTAGTGAGGCCCTCCGCAACTTAGTGAGACCCTGTTGCAAAATAAAAAATAAAAAATAGGGCCGGGGGTGTAGCATGGAGGTAGAACGCCCCTGGGTTCAATCCCCGGTACCACAAAAATAAATAAATAAATAAATAGAATAGGAATGGGGCTGTAGCTCAGAGGCAGAATGCTCCTGGGTTCAATCCCCAGTACCATCGGAAAAAAAAAAATGACCAACCGACCTTGCCAAGCTCTGATGAGGATAAAGAGCAATGAGATCTCAAATCTGAGTCGTTGTTACTTTTTCCATTTCTAGAAAAAGTTATTTTTGAAGAGTGAAATAATGGTTCACACGAAATAATAGTTCATTTGATGTTGGGAACCGAAAACTCAGAATCCCAGGTCAACAATCCCAGGAAGAAGGTATTATTCTTATCATTCCCATTTAACAAGTAAACTGAGGCCCGGAGCATTTGGATCACAAAGTGCATTAGTGGTAAAGACTAAAAGCAGGTGGGCCAGTTCCCAGGCCCCTGCCTCACCTGGCCTCATCTACACCACCATAAAAGGAAATAGCACATTGGCAAGGATGGAAAGCAAGGTGAATCCCACCCCGCCCGAGATGCACAGCTAGCACCTCTGCACCCCGAAGCCTGGGCTAAAAAGAAAGTTTGAAACGTCTTTGAAGTTTGGAAAGGAAGACTATGACCAGGGAGAAAGAGTGGGATCTCGCAGTTCATCTTTTTCTGTGCATAATTTCTCTTTCCTTGCTCAACCATAAAGGAAAAAATGTTATATATAGACTCTTGAGATACTTCCAGAATGGGCAAATAGACAGCAGGAGGACTGTTGAAAGTTACAGATAATCAAAATTTTGTTCATGGATCACTTAGTATGCACCAGGTCCTCTTCTAAAGGTGTTAGACATGATAATGTCATTCCATGTCTGGAGGAAGGTGTTACTAGCTAGATTTTAAGATGATTAAGCTGACCTTCAGAGAAGTTAAGTAACTTGCCTGAGGTCACAGAGCTAGTATGTGGCTGAGTCAGGATTTTAACCCATTGTCTGATACCAATATCTGTCTTTTCTATTCTGGTCACTGTCTCCACCAATAAGCATAAAAACAGTCCTGTCGGGGCAGGTATGTGTCACGTCTCTATCCTATAGGTCTTTAATCCTTTATGTTCATGTAGCTGTAAGAGATGTGTATTTATGGTTTGCTCTGTAATTTCAAATGGCTTGTCTTCCCACCTGGGTTGCTTTGAATTTATAAATACTTCCCGGGCATGGCTCACAGCAAGGGCAGATCATCTCTCCCCCTCCCTCTCCTAACGCACCTTGGCCTGCCTTACTAACTAGTTGGGGACAACTCCAGCCCCAGACAAGGAAAGCTGCGCCGGACCTAACCCCTCAAGGCTTGAGTGTAGCATAAGGCCGGACCGCCCAGTGGGGGGATGCTCCAAAACTTCTCCCATCAGCTGTGAAAATGAGGCCAGGTTCAACAAACAACATTGTTCAAGCAGCCGGCAGTCAACGTGTTGGCAAGGAAAGAAAGGCTTGGAACAGGCCAGTGATTATTTTTAATTGGATGGGCCTCCTGGCTGTAACAAAAATCAATGTATCTCTGATGCGGCTGCAGATGTACTGATCGGTCTTGGCCCTGCAGCCCGGGCAGTCGGCAGAGGCAGAGCCTGCAGAGAGGAGCCCCGGGCCTTCGGAGCCTGGGGATGGGGTCCTTGGGGCTCTGGGAGATGTGGCTGCAATACCCTGCCGGCTGAGGGTGCAAACACAGGCTGGGGCCAGTGGGGGATGGGCTTGGGGACAAGGGGCAGGTGGGCTCCAGGGTGTCAGTGGGGGTGGGGAGCCGATCGGGGCTGGGCAGAGTGGCACCAGCACCCTGGGCCCTGGCTTTGAGAAGCTGGTGGTTCATGGTAGGCGCAGAGCCCAGCTGAGCATCTGTTGCTCACAACAGGGTGACAAGGTTCTGAGGCCGGACAAGGCCCAAGCAGGGGCTTATGAGACAGCGAGCCTTTTTTTTTTTTTTTTTTTTTTTTTGCTGTACTGGGGATTGAACCCAGGGGCATTCTACCTCTGAGCTACACTCCCAGCCCTATTTTTTATTCTTTATTTTGAAACAGGTTCTCATTAAGTTGTAGAGGGTCTCACTAAGTAGCTGAGGCTGCCCGCGAACCTGGATCCCCCAGTTTCAGACTCCCAAGTACTGAGATTACAAGCGTGCGCCACCACGCCCGGCTAACAGCGTGCCTTTTAATCTCCCCAGAAAGTGACCATGATCGCCATGGTGAGACAGTAGGACTAAGAACATGGCCTCCCGGGCTGGAGGAACAGCGTCTATCCCCTGCAGCTGGGGGATTGAGGCTGTTGGATTTTGTTATTTTCTTGGGAGAGAGAGTGAGAGAGAGAGAGAGAGAGAGAGAGAGAGAGAGAGGAAGTAGGAGTTGTCTATGAGCAAAATAGATGAAACAAGTGTTCTATGGAGGTTTTGTTTTTGGTACTGCAGATTAAACCCAGGAACATTCTACCTCTGAGCTGCACCCCCAGCCCTCTTTTTTAATTTTTCATTTTTGTTCTGAAACAAGGTCTCGCTAAGTTGCTAAGGGTCTTGCTAAGTTTCTGAGACTGGTCGCGAATGTGCAATCCTATTGTCTCAACCTCCCAAGTATGCATCCTTTTTAAAAACTGATGCGTTGAGGAGAAAGTAACTGGGCACTCCACCCCCAGGCCTCAGGAACCCTTGACCCTGGCTCCTGGCTTCTCTCAAGAGAGAGTGGCATGGCCTGTCTTGGTGTCCAGCAGGCAATGCTCCACAGCCCGAGGGCAGGTCCTGGAGCCGCCCTGGCCGGAGCTGGTGCCACCCGCAGGGCCCAGGCGCAGACCTACATCTCAGCGCAGAGTGGGAAGCCACCCTCTGGAGAGACCTGTCTTTGGAGGGGTTTTTGGAAGCTGCTCCTAGACCATAGCGCATTTACAGGAAAGAATAGGAGAATTCCCTGCAGCATCAGGACCATGGCTGCCATTCCGTGAATTGGGCCAAGTGGCCATCCTCATCCCCTCACTGAAGAAGTCCCCCTTTCACATTCAATAACATCAAAACGACTTCAAATACCGCACGGTAAGCCTGATCACAGTTTCTAATCTTTGTCCTTGGTGGGCATTTCTCTCTCTCTCTCTCTCTCTCTCTCTCTCTCTCTCACACACACACACACACACACACACACACACACACACACGAAGAGGCAATCTCAGAATTCGGACACTCCTTTAAACCCACCTGAGCCCAGTTCTCTGGAGATACCCTTGACATCTACATTATGAACCTCTGGCGCTTTGCTTGTACACTGGGTTGCATTTTCTGCAGAGCCTCTGATTTTCAGAACCACATAAGCTATTTCTCTCTCAAGGCTTTGCTTTTGTGTAGAAATTTATCATATTTTTCCCTTCAGTCCAGAAGTGAATTATATATTTTTTGAAAACTTGAGGAAAATCCTTTAAGCTGTTTTGGACTTATTCAAGCGTGTACAAAGGGTATTTTCTACCCACCGTTCAGATGCTCAGTATATTCTCAGATAGCCCAAATAATTTGAATTTAAAACTCTGAATTGGGCCTCTTTATGTAGCATCATAAAAAGGTGCCATTTATGAAGAAAAATATGGTCATGAAATAAAGGATACAGGGTGTAAGCGATCCTGCTGGTTATAGTAATAGATGGAGACTCATAAATCTTAGTTTCTATTCTTGGCTCTGGAAAGAATTTATGTGTTCACTGCATTTGGTGCATGCAGGGGAAGGAGAGATACTCAAGAACTTGGACATGAAGAAATGAGATTATCCCGTATAAGTTAAATTATGAAATCCACACAGGAGACACTGGAGCATACATGTGCGGAGTCACCGTAAGGAAATGACAATTTGCAAGTCAGAGGGGTCAGCCAGGACTGCCCCTGAGAGTCACAGAGGCACCTGCGAGGATAAGGGCGGGAGAACAGGGAGGCTTGGCTATGGGGCCAGGCACTGGGGCCTGCTGCCAGGTGGGAAGCAGGACAGTGGCCCTGGCTGAGTGGGGACCCAGGTCCTGCTCTGCTAGTTACTGGCGATGTGATCTGAGCCAATTACTTAACCTCTTTGTCCATTCGAGCTGCTATTAAGAAAAAAAAAAGTACCATAGACTTGGGGGCTTATAAACCACAGAAATGTGCTCCTCCCAGTTCTGGAGGCTGGGAATCTGAGATCAGGGTGTCAGCTTGGTTGGGTTCTGGTGAGAACCATCTTCTGGGCTGCAGATGGCACCTTCTGGTTGTGTCCTCACACGGTGGAAATAACAAAAGAGCTCACTGGCAGCTCTTTTTATAGGGGCACTAATCCTACTCGTGAGGGTTCCACCCTCTTGGCCTAATCATCTCCTTATGCCATCACCCTCAATGCCATCACCACCAATGTCACCATCACCACCACCAATGCCATCACCACCACCAATGCCATCATCCTCCC
>PVJS01055889.1:0-12515 GCA_004027185.1 Glis glis
GTGTCCATCAAAGGATGAGAAAAGGAGGCACACATACCCAACAGAATACTGTTCTGCCATAAAAAGAGAGGGGAATCCTGTCATTTGCAACAGTATCTGTGGAACTGGAAATCATGATGTTAAGGGAAATCAGCCAGGCACAGAAAGACAAGTACTGCATGATCTCACTCAAATGTGAAAATGTCGATCTCCTAAAGGTTGAGAGCAGAGTGGTGGTTAGTAAAGGTCTGGGAGCATAGGAGGAAGGAGGAGATGGGGAAACAACCGGTTGGTCAAAGAAAACTGCGTTATAATTAGAAAGGGGTAAGATGGGCCAGGCATGGTGGCACACGCTTGTAAATCCCAGTACTTGGGAGGCTGAGACCGGAGCATGAAAGGTTCGCGGCCAGCCTCAGCAACTTAGTGAGGCCCTCCGCAACTTAGTGAGACCCTGTTTCAAAATAAAGAATGAAAAATAGGGCTGAGGGTACAGCTTAGAGGTAGAATGCCCCTGGGTTCCATTTCCAGTACCACAAAAAAAAGAGGAAAGGAAAGGAGTGGAGAGGAGAGGAGAGGAGAGGAGAGGGAGGGAGAAAGAAAGAGAGAGAGAGAAGAGAGAAGAGAGAGAGAGAGAGAGAGAGAGAGAGAGAGAGAGAAGGAAGGAAGGAAGGAAGGAAGGAGAAAGAAAAGAAGGAAAGAAAAAGACAGGGGTAAGATCTCCTGTGCTATTGCACAGTAGGGCGACTGTAGATAATGATGATATGCTGAACATTTGAGAAAGCTGAAGAAGTGCTTTTGAACATGTAGCCGTAAAGGAATGGAAAACTGTTTGAGGAGATTGCTATGTTTATGCTGATTTAAACATCACATGGTGCACATGTGTATATAAATGTTGCATGGTACCCCATTGACATGGACAGCTCTTATGTATCTTATGTATCACTTTAAAATAAAGAAAAGTAAACACTACACAGTGTACATGTCTATCAAGACATCACATGGTGCCCCGCTATGATGTTTACGTTTTTATACATCAGTAAAAATGCATTTAATTAAAAGTATAAAATAATGGGTTCACAAAACTAGAGCTCTTTAGAGATAATATGATGAAAACTGTAATATCTTCCATGGTTGTTAGCATATACAAACAAGATGCCTGTCTTGGTCAACATTTTCACGGCTGTAATCCAAAACAGCTGACCACACACGTCTTAGAGGAAGGAAGACGTATTTGTTCACAGTTTTTGGAGATTCCAGAGTTTCAGTGTATGTCAGGCTGGGTCTGTGGAGTTCAGGGCAGGGCATTTCCAGCCTCCAGGATATGAGGGCTTCCCACGGCCATGCCCTGCGCTCCACAGTCCGGCCTGACATAGACCGAAACTCCGAAATCTCCAAAAGAACTATGCGCAAATCAATCTTCCATCCTTTGAGTTGGGTAGTCAGTTGTTTGAGATTACAGCGGTGAGAACGTTGACTGAGACAACGTTTATGCGTTACTGCCCCGGGTTCTTGGGCAAGATGCTCTGTTCATTGGTTTCCTCATCCTATAAAATGAGGATGAATGGGAGTCTTAACACATGAGACTGTTGTGAGGATTCAGCGGGTTAATGCCCAGGAATATTAAAATATAAAGTGCTTGTAACAGTGCCGGGGGCAGAGCAACCACAAAATAAATGCTCATTACAGTATCCAGAGTAACGAGCAAAGCGGCTTATGCACGGACAACCTTTGTCCTCATTGCTGAATGAGCTACACAAAAAGATCACTGAAACACCTGAAACAAACCAGAAACCAGAAAAATACCAGACTGCCATTGCCTGCTCTGGCTTCACTTGAAGATGCTTCCACGTCAGCTCTAGAAATCTTCCTGACTAGCTCCTCTCTAGACACAAAAACTTGAGTTGCTTCTAACCATTAGCCTTTTTTTCCCCCTCTGTGGTACTGGGGATTGAACCCAGGGGGAATTGTACCTCTCAGCTAAACTCCCAGCACTTTTTAAAAAAATTTTGAAACAGGGTCTTGCTAAGTTACCACGCTCTGGCCTCGAACCTGCACTCCTCCTGTCTCAGGCTCCCAAGTGCTGGGATTACCAACCTGAGCCACCCCGCCCGGCCTAAACATTAATGTTTGTTTCTCTACTGTTTCCATAGAAACACCTCTTACTAGATAGCTGATGGATCACAGCACACACAAAGGCCTGAGTGCAGCAAAGCCCACCAGCCATGCCAGCTCTGGCACAGAGACTCCTGTCTACTCTTGAATTGCAGTGCACTACCTGGGAGAGACTGAGGCGGAGGGATTGAGAGTCTGGTTGAGTGGCTTAGGAGACAGCCCAGGCACCCAGGTTATGGACTGAGAAACTCTGTGGGGACGTTTCAGACAGGAAGAAGGATGGGGTTCAGGGCACGCTGTCCCAGAATATGGCGCCTTGGCGTTTGAGAAAATACCAGAAGGAAGAGAGTCTTTCTGGCCTTTTCCCACCCCTCTGCCCTGAACCTGGCCATCAAAGGTTTCCCCAACCTTCCCCAAACTGAAGACCCTATGGCCACGATTCCAAGGGTTCCTTCCTGCACCCGGAAGAAAAGAATGTCAGCCAGGAACAGACAGGCCTTGCGAACTTCCCCTTAGTTTATTATCATCATGTTCTACGCTTTTGTCCTCTGGTCCCACTACTTCCACAAGAGTGCCCCCCAAGATGCAGGTTCCCCTGGGTCTCCGGTCTGAAGGCTCCTGGGTCATATACAACTTAAATTCCTATGCTTTTCTCTCGTTCAAGGAAAGTCCACGTTCAGTTTGAGATGCATTTTCCGCCTCAGAAGCAGTTTCTCCAACCGCCCTAGAAGCACGGCAGCCGGCCTGTCCTCGCGTAGATGCGCTGCCTGTGCGCCCCGTTTTGCGCCTTGAGAAACCAGTCCGGGGAGGTCCAGCGACCACAGCGGGGGCACACACAGCCCACGACAGGCCGAGCACTGCATCCCCAGAATTCTGAAGCCCAGTGTAGCTTCTTCCTGCCAGACCACCCCTGCCCAGGCACCAGGCCTGAAGGCAGCAGCAGGTAAGTACTTCCTCTGAAGCCGGGTTTGCCACGGTGCCATGTGCCAAGTGCCATGTGTCCTAAAGCACATAACTGTCTTGGCAGCTCCAGAGGACCCCGGGAAGGTCTGGGGGGGGGGTGACACCATGATAGTGTCACTCAGGGAAGAGGCCTGGCAGTGGGAACAGAGTGGAGACCAAGGAGCGAGTCCCACACAGGGCTGGACTCATGTAGAGCTCAGCCCAGGAGCTTGGGCCACCTAGGACACAGACCTTGCATGTTTGGTCCGGATGCTGGGGTGGGGTATCTGTCGCTCAAAGTGTGGAAGGAGGGTGCCTGGGTCCCCAGGGGGCAAGAGCAGGACACGGGCTTTGCATTCAGGAAGACCCAGCCCCAAATCCCATGTGTTCTGTGTGCTGTGTTCTGTGTGCCTCAGCATCCTTGTCTGCAAAATGGGGAGGCTCACATGCTTCTCCTAGGGCTGCTGAGGGAGGAAGACAACCCTAACACGGATCCCGCTGAGACCTGCAGGGGTGCATAAAAGGTAGCAGAGGAAGGGAGCAGCTGTTCCAGCCCCTCTGGGGACCCCACACCAGGTGGAGAGCAGTGGGAACCCCAAGGGGCGCTTCCATCCGGTGGCCATTCCCATTTCCTGGCCGGCAGGTGGAGGATTTCCACGTGTTGCAGTTTCAGACCCAGCTAGAGTCCTCTCGAGCGTGGCCTAAGGGGTCATGTTGGGGAGGTGGGACACAGAGCATCCAAGAAGAGGCTGCGGGATCTTGGGTGAAAGTGCAGAAGCCAGAAGCATTGTGCAATAGCAGTGGCAGGGCGAGTAGACTATTGGATGGGTGGCGCTGCACTGCGGGTGATGAGCGAGCTCTCCTGGGCTCAGAGGAGGCAAGGTGAGGGGAATCCGCCAGGAAGAACACCCCCCCCACCCCGACACACACACACACACACACACACACACACACACACACACACAAACACACACCAGCCGCCCACCACTCGCTGCATCGCATGCGCACTGGGGACCTGGAGGAAAGGGCTTTTGTTGGGAAAGCGGGAGGGCTGGAGGGGTCCGCGCATGCGCAGGCTCCCCGAGCACCAGGGGTGCGCGGAGAAAAGGGGCGGGGTGGTCCGAGCTGCTGTGCTGGCAGCAGTAGGCGAGGGCGCGGCTGCGGGGTTTCTGGTGTGGAGGACCGACGCCATCGGCGCCCCAGGGAAGGTAAGGATCCAGCCCCGGACCGGACCGGACCGGGCCAGGGCAGCGCAACCCGAGCCGCTGCGCGCTGCCCCCGCCCTCCGGATCCCAACAAACCCCAGCACTCAGATCCGGAACCCCATTAGACCCTCATTGGTCTCTATAGGAGCCCTCGCTTCCATTCCCATCACAGCCAGGCGTCCAGAGCCCAGACCGCTTGCACCGGAGCCCATGATCCCAAGCCCGGCGGCAGACCCCTGCGCTCAGGGGCGAGCTTCCTTAGACCCGAGGCCCCGCTCCCACCCAAGCACCCCTAGACTACTCCAAGGGAGCTGACCGCTTGCTCCCCCCTCTCTGTAGTCCCAGCCGTTGGACTTCAGCTCTCCGAGGCTCCATTTCCAGCCTCACCTAGGTCCAAGGCCCCCATCCCATCCGCCCCTAGCGGTCCAGCCTGAGCCCAGCCCAGAGGAGAATCAGCTGAATGTCCCCGCCCCCGCCCCCGCCCCGACCTGGCCGCAAGGTCCCCGGGATTTGGTTTCCCTGGGCTTTCCGCCGTCCCTGTCGTCTGCTCCCCTGGATCGTGGCCCCTGCCCTGGCCCTTAAAACCCAAGCCCTTTGTTTCTCCCTCTCTCCACGCATCCCTCCGGGAACTCTTGGGACCCAAGTAGCCCTGCAGCACACCCCCTGTTCAGATGTAGCCCTGGGATGGGGAGCCCGGCCGGCCGCTGCGTCCTCAGTTCCCCTTTCAGCGCGCGCGGAGTGTCCTGGGATCTCCTCTATCCCTTTGCAAGGAATCGGTCGGTCCCTGACCGACTCTACTCCATCAGGTGCCCCCCACCCCCGCCCACCCTTGAGCTGCCTAGTACTGCCTAGCAACCTGAGGATAGCTCCCCTCACCTCGCGAGACAGCCCGCCTGCCACTGCGGCGCGCCCCGCCCCCTGACGCCGCCTCCCCCTCCCTCTCGGGCTGAGCTGTCTCCTCTTTGGTACCCACAGCATGGCTGAGGGGAGCTACAGGGTGCAACCGGAAAACTCCAATGCTGAAAACACGGAGGAGGGCAGGGGCCGAGCGAGGGCGGAGGAGTCGGTGAGAGGCAACGACTACGAAGAAGAATTTGGTGCTTTCGGTGGCTATGGTGCCCTCACCACCTTCGATATCCACCTGCTCAGAGCCTTTGGCAGCTTGGGGGCCAGCTTTCGCTTCTTAGCGGTGAGGCCCCTTCTTGTCCACATGCTGGCTGGCCGGGGTCTTGTCCCCTGGGAGGGGGTGTGGTGGAAGGAGTGCGGGCAGAATGGGGAAGGCATGCCCAGGTGTCCCAAGCCTGCCCTGTCCCCTCAGAGGAGGGGTGTTGGAAGGTGTGGGGGCGGCCATGGCTGGCGGGGGTGGGGGTGGGTGGAAGCCTGAGGAGGGCGCAGGAGGCAGGATGCCAGTGTGTAGCCATGTCTGTCCCCCCTCCCTTCCCACCCCTCCCCGTCTTGTCTTGCAGAGTGAGCCCTGGGAACTGGAGAACCCTGGGCTGGCCCAGACCCTAGTGGACGCCCTGCAGCTGGATCCGGACACCCCGGCCAATGAGCCGGAGGCCCGGGCCGCCAACATCGCCCGCTTGGCCGCCTCCAACCGAGCCAACCGGGCCGCTGCCGCCGCCGCCCGAAGGGCCTTCACTCAGGTGATGGCTAACCACTTGGCGCCAGGAGATAACGCCCGGCCCACGACACATGCCCAGGCCCAGGCCCAGGCCCAGGGGTCGGGCCCCGAGACAACCCTGGCCTCTGCGCAGACCTCCCAGACGTTGGTCGCCAGTGAGATGGCTGCACCTGGGCCTGCAGCGACCTCCACGCAGCCCCTCAAGGCCTCTCCCCCGCGGGAGGCTGCAGCCGGGGGTCCCAGCACTGCCCGTGCTTTCGCCCAGGCTCCCAGGGCCAGTGAGGCGGAGGCCAGCCGGCCCCAGACAGCCAGCCGGGGCCAGAAGGATGCCTTTGAATGCACCCAGCCAGCAGGTGTCAGTGGCCTGGCCTTCCAACGCGCCAAGAGACCGGCCCCTGCCCAAGAGGCAGCCACACAGGGCCCCAGTGCCACCTCGGGCGTGTTTCAGGCGGCACCCGCCAGGGAGGGGGCGGCCACCCGGCCCAAGACGACCAAGTCTGGGAAGGCTCTGGCCAAGACTCGGTGGGTGGAGCCCGAGAACGTCGTGGCGGCCGCTGCTGTCAAGGCCAAGATGGCCGCGAGCATCCCTGAGCCTGCGGGGGCAGCTGCCGCTGCACAGCCCCGTGCTGAGCCCTGGACCAGGATGGGAGGCAAGAGGACCAAGAAGGTGAGACCCTCCTACCATCTGCACAACCCCTTGCTCCTCTGCTTTGGCCCTGCCCTGCCCTGCCCTCTCTCCCCCTCCCCCTGGCCTCTGCATTGGTCCACGTTTGTTTGCCCAGCCCAGGGCATTTGAACATGTTTTGATTCTGCGTGTTTCCTGTGCTCGGGGCTGGTGGGAGAAGAGCTTGGCTCAGAGCCTGGCACTTAGTAAGCTCGCGGCATGTGCCAGCCACCGCGCGTACTATGCTCACTGCCGAGCGCCGGCTGTGGGCAGCCTGTGCCGCGTTTTTGGGTTTTGCACGGGGAGTCTGGAATCCCTGGGTCTCTCTTCTGTGTGCCATGCAGTCCAAGCACCTGGTGGCAGACTATGAGAGCAGCGAGGAGGAGAAAGAGCCCCCTGCTGACTCCCCGACCTGGAGAGCTCCGCAGCCCCCACCGACAACAGCGTCCCGGGCTCCAGCGGCCCCTAGGCCCCCGGCGGCAGTGGGCCTGAGGTCCCAGATACCCTCGAGGCACGTGCTGTGCTTGCCGCCCCGCAACGCGATCCTTCTGCAGGAGAGGGTAAGAGATCAAGTCCCCTTGCCTGTCGCCCTCTCTTCCCCGCCACGCCAGCGCTCTATGGCCCCCCGCGCCTTGATGTGGCCCCCCTTTCTCCTTCTCCTCCTCCTTCTCCTCCTTCTCCAGGCAAACAAGTTGGTGAAATACCTGATGATTAAGGACTACAAGAAGATCCCCATCAAGCGCTCAGGTAGGCAGCCTGTGCCCGTCTGCCAGCCCTGCTCCGTGGCCCATGGCCTTCCCTTGGCTTTGGCACCCCCCACGCCAGGCCCCGCGGGGTCCCTCCATTTCCCAGTATGGGGTGCTGCCTCTGCCGGCCGAGGGGTGCAGCTGTGGGCCACTGCTCAGCCCAGGTGCCTTCCCCAACGGTCCCCCTCCTGCAGACATGGTGAAGGACGTCGTCCGGGAATACGATGAACATTTCCCTGAGATCATTGAACGAGCCACCTACACTCTGGAAAAGGTGGGTCGGGGGACATGAGCACCTTCCCGCAGTAAGCACGATGGGGCAGCCTCTGGCCCGTGGCATCCCAGTTCCCATCTCTCCTGCTCTGCGAGCCTCCCCCAGCCCTCTGCATCTGAGCTGGCCTCACCAGCAGGGAGACAAGTGCCCCTTCCCGGGCACATCTGCCTGTCTCTGGAGGTGGGTGTCGCTGCCTGTGCCCGCAGCACCAGGGCTCCCGCGGGGCAGCCCTCGCTACCGGGTCCTCTCCCGCCCCAGCACCCGGGTGTGGACTCGACTGAGGACTCCTCTGACCCCGGTGGGGCTGCGTGCCCGATGCCCGGTGTGGAGCTTGGTCTCACTCTGTTTCTCTCCATGTAGAAGTTTGGCATCCACCTGAAGGAAATTGACAAGGAGGAGCACCTGTACATTCTCATCTGCACTCGGGATTCTTCTGCTCGCCTCCTGGGGAAGTAAGCAAGGGAGAGAGGGCGGTGGCCTCCTCGGGGATGCCCGTTCCTGGGCACATCTTCTCTTGGGAAAGGGCACGCAGGGCTCCAGGTTCCGGCAGGAATGTCGCTCTCTGGTCCCGATGCCCGGTGACTGTCGACCACAGGGGCAGCATCCTGGGGCCAGGCCTTGCTGCTGTAGACACTTTGCACACCCACCTTGGGAGAGGAGCGTCTTGTCCCTTGCTACCTTTGGAGCCTGGCTTGCGCTTCGCGGGGTGCTAATCCAGAGAGAGCCTCAGGCCCTAGGTGGGCAGGGCCTTTGAGTTCCGCCCTGCGTCTTGCCTTTGGGAGCTTGAGCTGTCCTGCTCGGCCTCTGCTGTGCAGAGCCCTGGCAAGGTGGTGCTGTTCAGGACCTCAGCATGCCTGCAGTACGGGCATGCTCTGTGTGTGGGCGAGGGGGTGAAGTCTCAGCCACGGCGGTATGAAGTGCCTGGCATCCCTGGGGCCCTGCATATCCCGGGGAAGATTTCCCCTCCCGCCCACTGGCAAGTCTGGGAGGGGCTGGGTGCTGTGCCTGCTGCAGTGTGGGGGCAGTGGCCCGTGGATAGCCTCCCTCTTTCTGCACCTTTAGGACCAAGGACACTCCCCGGCTGAGTCTCCTCCTGGTGATTCTGGGTGTCATCTTCATGAAAGGCAACCGTGCCAGCGAGGGTGAGTGCTGGCCCTGCAGCTGGGGGGGTTGCCCGCGCGCGCATCTGCCCATGCAAACTCTCGTCCCCGTGTCCCCTCGCAGCTGTCCTCTGGGACGCACTCCGCAAGATGGGACTGCGCCCTGGGTATGACTGGCTCCTGGGCCCTGCCCCTCAGTAGGGTCCTCCTGCAGAGCAGGTCCCGGAATGCAGGGGGCGGGGCCGCCTGGGCTGGGGAGACAGCAGAGGGCCTCACCAGGGAGGTGGGTAATGGTCCAGAACTCTCAGCCCCCTCTGAACGCTCGGTCCCCAGAGGCGGTGGCCGAGAGCCCATCAGAGGTCGGGCCTCCGTGGAGCCCCTCTCGCGGGCATGCCTGCCCTGTGTTCTCCTGGCTTCTGCCCGGTGCCCTGGCCTGGGAGGCCATGCCCCTCGGCCTGGGAAGCTGGCGACCATGCCACGGCGTGCTGGTGCCCACATCGGCCCCCGCCACCGTCACTAGTCACGGGTTTCTTTGCTTGCCCTCAGGGTGAGGCACCCGTTCCTCGGCGACCTGAGGAAGCTCATCACAGACGACTTTGTGAAGCAGAAGTGAGTACTGACTGAGCTGAACTCGTCTCAGCCTGGCGGGTCCCTGGCGACAGACCGGTGGAGAAGTTGTCTCCTGGGCCACCGCTTACAGCACTGGGAGGGGAGGCCCTGGCGTGGGCACACATGGGCGAGGCGGGGTGGGTGCCTCTGAGGAGTAGGACTCTGGGGAGTCTGAGGGAAAGGGAGCACGGTGGATTGAGAACAGTGTGCAGAGTGTGACAGGCCCGCCATCTCCTGGAGCACCTGCCCTGCAGCTGTCACAGGAGTTTCCCCTTTTACACCTGCAGCACCTGGGGCCCAGAGAGGGGAGGTCTGTGTGCATGGCCCACAGCTGGCCGGGCGGGGAGCCCTGCTGCCCTGGTTTCCCGACCAAGGCCAGCCCTCTCCCTCCATGGGACAGATAGACACAAACACACACACACACACACACACACACACACACACACACACACACGAGAGAGAGAGAGAGACAGAGAGAGAGAGAGATGACCGGGCATGTGTTAATGCCCGGCGAGCCCCTCTTGTCTCACCTTTGCTTTCTTTCCAGTCATTTTCCATGGCAGATCTTTCCGGGGTTCCGCCACGCCTCCTTTGGGACCCTGGCCATGGGGTGTGCTCAGAGCAGGGGGCCCGAAGAATGGCTCCTCTGTTTACAACACACCCAACAGGAATCTGGGGCCATTGTGACTAGGGGCACAGCACTTGTGGCCTCCTGTGAGCAAAAGCCCTACACCTGTCACTCTGCCCCTCCTCGTGGCTTCCGGGCGGGACTGCTGGCATCAGGCTGCCAAGGCCTCCCTGTTGTAGGCGGAGGCCCTGAGACTGAGGTGGCGGGGCGGCCTTTGCAGGCTGAGGACAGGACAGGCGTCCTGAAGCCCTGCTGCAGCATCAGGGAAGAGGCGGGCCACGTGGAACAACCGCTTCCACACAGGTCTGCCCGGCTAGAGGCCAAGGACCTCTTCCTCTCGCACTCAGGTACCTGGAATACAAGAAGATCCCCAACACCTGCCCGCCAGAGTACGAGTTCCTCTGGGGTCTGCGAGCCCGCTACGAGACCAGCAAGATGAGGGTCCTGAGATTCATCGCCCAGGTACCGGGGGCCCTCTGCTGGGATCCGGGCACCGCACCGGGGTGCCACTTTCCATGCACAGTTGGTTTCTGGGTGACATTCTCATGACAAGGGAGGCTCCCAGAGGTTCCTTCCTTAGCGAGCGACCTGGACAAGTCCAGAGGCCTCGTAAGTACGTGGGGTGGGGCGAATGCCCGGCTCTGGCCCTGAACGCCGCGGACATTTCTAGTCATCTGTCTTTCTGTCATCCTCCCCTGAAGCAGGTGGGATGGCATGGCCAGCAGCAGGTGCCCCTGCACGCGAGCTAGCCCTGTGGTCAAGACTGCTGTTTCCTTCCTCAGTACCAGAACCGAGACCCCCGCGAGTGGAAGTCTCGCTTCCTGGAGGCCGTGGACGACGCCTTCAAGACGATGGACGTGGACATGGCCGAGGAGCATGCCAGGGCCCAGCTGCGGGCCCAGATGAACATCGGCGAGGAGGCTCTGATGGGACGATGGAGCTGGGACGACATCCAGACTGAGCTGCTGACCTGGGACGAGGACGGGGACTTCGGCGACGCCTGGGCCAGGATCCCCTTTGCTTTCTGGGCCAGGTACCATCAGTATATCCTGAACAACAACCGCGCCAACAGGAGGGCAACGTGGAGGGCTGGCGTCAGCAGTGGCCCCAATGGCGGCGCCAGCACCAGCGTCCTCGACGGCCCCAGCACCAGCTCCACTATCCGCACCCGAAACGCCGCCAGAGTCGGTGCCAGCTTCTTCTCCTGGATGCAGTGAGATGTCCCCAGGCACTGGAGACCCCGCAGGTGGGCTGGGGGAGCCTGGGTGCCCTCGCGGGGAGGCTGAGGAGGGCCGGGGGCGCCGCGACCTGGGCGGACGCCGGTTTTGCCCTCTGTACCTCACTGGCCACTGTGGTCCCCTCTTTCTCACCCTTGCTGCCCGCTTCACAGACAGACAGCGCTGAGGAGCCGCAGCCCTCTTGCTGGCTCAGGCAACTGACTCCGCTTTGTCCCTCCAACCCGGCACTCCAGGCCCTTCTCCTCCTCCTGCGTCGTCGTGCATCGGAGGGGCTGCGCCCCAGGAAGCTTCCCTCGCTCCTTCTGCTTTCGTCCTGTGCTGTTTCTTGTGTGTTTGTGGTTTTGGTATCAGTGTTGCATTAAACTTGCAGAATTCACGTGCGTGTCTCCTCCTTATCCTGCGGCTGAGCTCCTAACAGGGAGACCTCCTCAGGCCTCAGGAGCCGGTGGGCGCCGCCTCTGTAGGTGAGGCCGGCAGGCCTGCTGGGACCCCGGACGGACAGGTGAAGGCTCCGGCTCAGTGGGGACCATGGGATGCGGGAGGCTCCGGTCCACGGGCCAATGGCACCTCCCAGAGGGGTTGCTCAGCACGACCAGCAGGATGCTGGGCACCAGGGAAGGAAGGGATGGCCCGGTCGATCCAAAGTATCCTCCACTGGTCCACAGCACTCTCTGGCAGTGCACTTCACTCACCTCCCGACCCCCCTGCTTTGCTGAGACCGGTTCCATAACCCTTTGCTCATCTCCCTGTCTAGCCGAGACCTCCCCCTGGATAGAGTCCTCAGAAAGAGGCCGGCCCCACAAGCCGGTCTCACCCTGCCGTGGGGAGGGCGAAGAGTATTGCTGAGAATGCAGGATATAAGGAAACAGCTCCCCAGACAGCACATTCCGGGGTGGGAATGGCGGCACCCTGGGGCTTCGGCGCTTTCTCCAGAAGCAGGGCATTGCCTGGGAGTCAGTCCCAGGTCAGGCCTGGGTGTGGTGTCTTCAAGGACCCTGTGACATTGTGGAGGGTGTTGGGGAGGACAGGGGCAAGGCAGTGAAGTCAGAGCCTGGGTTGTCCCCTGGGAAGGGCTCAGAGTCCCCTGGGGGCCCTTCCCTGGCTTCCTGGTCTTCTCTACCAGTGGCCACCGCCTGGCAGGACAGCCTCAGTGGGCCGGGAAGTAAACAGTGTTGTCAACGTCCCTGCCTCCCCCTTGTATTTCTTGCCTCAGAACAGTCCCCCTACCACCCTGCACACACACACACACACACACACACACACACACACACACCCTCACACACACACCTACCCAGACAGGGATCCAGACCCAGCCTGCCCGCAGAATTTGTGAAGCCCAGTGGAAAAGGATAACTGAGGTGTGACTCCTCCTCAACAGTGATTAAGAATGGGAA
>PVJS01055890.1:0-12522 GCA_004027185.1 Glis glis
CGCCGCCATCCTCCGGCTCCCACGGCGGCCGGCGGGTGAGTGGCAGGCGCCCGCCCAGACTCCGCCGGGGCCACCTTCCTCCTCCCCCAGCCGCCCAGCTGTTATTAACGGAGAAGGGGGGGACGGGCGGCGCGTGCGGCGAGGACGGAGGAGGGGCGCCGCGAGCTTCCCGGCAACCGTCGCCGCGCTCCCCCCGCGGAGGAGGAGCCGCGGGGCGTCGGGGCCACCGAGGCGGGGTGCCGGGCAGGGGAGGAGGCTCCCCGGCCTCGCACCGGAAGGCGGAGGAGCAGCGCGGCCCGGGGCTGCGCCCCGACCCCGTGTGTTTGGGTCGCGCGCTTTCACCCCGCCCCCGCCCCTCGGGCCGCGCAGCGGATTGGCTCCCGCCCGCCTGGCTCCGCCTCCCCGGGCTGAGGCCTGCCTGTCCTGGCTCCGCCTAGCCAAGGTACAGCGGTGTGGTAGGTGCTGCCACCGGCGAACCCGGTGATGGACAGGTCTCTGGCCCCGCCCTCCAGGCCGGGCCGCGCCCCCTCCTCCGCTGAGAGGCCTATGCGGATTGGAAGGACGGAGTTCCCCGGGGCGCCAATCAGAAGGCGGCTCCGCCTCCCGCACGTGGCCCGCGGACGCTGGAGCACCGCGTAAGTCCTCTTCACCTTTCCCAGACTGCCAGAGTGAATGGTGGTGTCTTGTGTCTAAGCCGTTCGGTTTGGGTAGTGTTACTCACCTCATTGGTGTTGCACACTGATTAAAAAAAAAAAAAAACGAAAAGCTCAGCAATGCAACTGATAAAAGAGAATCGCGGGAACAAAAGAAATAACCGACAAGGCTGAAACCGATTTCATCTGAATTAGATTTACCCGGGTTGGAAAAAATGAGGATAATCCAGCCTGACCTTCAACGGCAAGGCAAAAACTGAGGTGCAAGGAAAGCTGCACCCGACTTGAGACCTGGTATCTAGGCCAATACCAAACTGAATTTTATGTAGAGCACAAATTATTTTACCTTTAGCTTCCTTACCTGGAATATTTGTATTAAATCCCATGGGGACCTGCAGTTTTTAAATCTTATAATTTCCCTGAAATTGGATTAATAAATTCTCAGTACATCCCTACTCGTGGTGTAGTATCTTAATGCAGAAGCATGGTCTAGATATTTATACGACAGCCCGCCCTGACCCGCGCGTCTTGAAAATGCCTGACGTGTCCTATATGTGAAAATAATAGCAAGCATTGTTTTTGTGCAAACGATAGAAGTAAGCACCGTCTTTTTTTCGTATTTGCAATAAGTCCTTTATGTTGCGACTTGTGTCACTCTTTTGAAGGGCATGGAAATCGAGTTTTTAAACACAGGAGGCAGGGTGCACTGACTTGAGCCTGTAGTTCAGGCTACTCCAGAGGCCAATGCAGGAGGAATCACTTAAGTCTAGGAGTTAAAGCACAGCCTGGCGACATAGCTAGGCCCCACCACAGGAAAGAAAAGAATGAAACAGAACAACATGTAGGTGTATGCACTGCGTATAACATACATATACATATGTGTTGCATATGATATATATAGATGTACACAAATTAGACACATACATATATAAACAAAGGTACTCAAAGCTTCTTTTACTTTTTGGTGCTGGAGATTGAACCCAGTGGCATTCTACCTCTCACCTACACCACCAGCCCTTTTTATTTTTTATTTTGAAACAGGTCCTGGCTAAGTTGCTGGGGGTCTCCCTAAGTTGCTGAGGCTGGCCTCCAACCTTGTGATCCTCCTGTCTCAGCCTCCCAAGTACTGGGATTACAGGCGTGCGCTGCCACGCCCAGCTACTCAAAGCTTTTGTGTAGAATAGCATTGTAAGATGTGGTCATCATTTTGATTGTCTTTTCCATAAGGATGCTTCCTGTCACTTCAACCCCATCCTTAGAGGTACTCCAGTATTCCGACTCATACATGCCATATAATGACTCCTTCATATCACTGGCCATGTTATTATTGTTAGCCTGCTTGCTTCTCACTAAACAATTGGCTCCATGATAGACTTCATGTCTAAACCCACAGTGCCTAGCACCTATGACAGACAGTCAAGGTGCAATGAATGAATGAATGAACGCATACATCTTCATCAGTCCTACTAAAATGATTCTCCCTTGAAGGTCTCCATGACCTTATGTTCTTATTCTCCTAGACATCTCATGTGGTGGGTTTCCCTTCTATCTCCTGTCTGGGTGGACCTTTTGGGTTATTTTCCCATGAAGCTTCTGGAGGTATAAAACGTTGGCCTTCTCTGTTCTGTCCTTGACCCTCTTACCTTTCCAATCCTCTTGTCTCTCTCCAATAGTAAATCCTCATGGAAATGATAGGGGTTTTTTGCTTGTTGGTTGGTTGGTTTGGGGAGCCCTGGGGATTGAACCCAGGGGCATTCTACCTCCGAGCTACACCCCAGCCCTATTTTATTTTTAATTTGAAACAAGATCTCCCTAGGTTAATGAGAGTCTCACTATTTGCTGAGGCTGCCCTCGAACCTGCGATCCTCCCGTGTCAGCTTTCCAAGTACTGGGATTACAAGTGTATGCCACCACACCTGGCTATGTATCTTATTGTCAACCAAACAGCTCTGACTTTGCTTAGAATTTGTAGCTTCTTTATTCCACACTACCAGTTCTTAAAAAAGTACAAGTGCTACTTCATCCAAATCAGTACCTTTGAGTACACACACATGTAGTACTGAAACAAGTTTTACGAGATAATGCCCTTGCTACATGGGACACACTACCTTTTCTATTCTGTCATTTCACTTTTGTAAAATGTTGGTCACTGCCCACTGAACTGATTTCAAAACCCACCAATGAACTGCAGTTTGCAGTTCGATAAGTGATGGGAAAATCATTGCTTTGCAAACTTTAGTTCACGAAAGAATCTCTGGAGATTTTCTTAATACAGACTGCTGGACTCCACCCTCAATGACTCTCATTCTGTAACTCAGAGTTGGGCCTTGGGAATTTTAATCCTCACAAGCTGCCGGGTGATGTTGGTGCTTCCCCCAGACCCTGGACCACCTTTAGAGAAGTGATCTACACGGATCTACGTGATGCTTTCTTGTACACGATCAGAACTGTTGTTTCATTATCTCAGTGACTCTTTTTTTCTTTCTATTTATTTATTTATTTATTTATTTTTGTGGTACTGGAGATTGAACCCAGGGACATTCTACCTCTGAGCTATGCCCCCAGCCCCTATTTTATTTTTTTATTTTGAAACATGGTCATGCTAAGTTGCTGAGTTTGTCCTCCAACCTGCAATCCTCCTGTCTCAGCCTCCCAAGTACTGGGGTTTACAGGCATATACCACCACACCTGGCTCTCAGTGACTCTTCAAGAGACCAGAGCCTGAACTCAAACTTCTAATATTGAAATTTTTATTTAATATTTGAAATTTTTTATTTTATTTATTTATTTATTTATTTATTTATTTATTTATTTATTTGCAGTACTGGGGATTGAACCCAGGGGCATTCTACCTCCAAGCTATATCCCTAGCCCGATTTTTTGTTCTTTCTTTCTTTATTTATTTATTTTGTGGTACCGGGGATTGAACTCAGGGGCGTTCTGCCTCCGCGCTACACCCCCGACCTGATTTTTTATACTTTATTTTGAAACCGGGTCTCACAAAGTTGCGGAGGGCCTCACTAAGTAGAGAGAGAGAGAGAGACAGGGAGAGAGAGAGAGCGCGCGCTGAGGCTGGCCGCGAACCCAGATCCTCCGGTCTCCACCTCCCAAAGTACTGGGATTACAAGCGTGCACCACCACGCCCGGCTTGTTCTTTATTTTTTGAAACAGGGTCTCACTAAGTTTTGGAGGGCCTCACTAAGTAGCTGAGGCTGGCCGCGAACCCGGATCCTCTGGTCTCAGCCTCCCAAGTACTGGGATTACAAGCATACACCACCACACCCGGCTTTGAAATTATTTATTTGTTTATTTATTTACTTATTTTGTGCTGGGGGGTCTAACTCAGGGCCTCCTACATGTTAGGCAAACACTCTACCACTGAGCTGCATCCCCAGCCCTGAAACTTTTTTATATACTATATTTTTCTTCCTCTTGATGTGATTGAATGGTGATATTTTGATCAGAGACTATTGAGGATTGAGGTTGGTTTGAACATTTTGTTAAGGTACTTCAGGTTGACAACATTACTAGCCAGAAACCCAAACTGGAACGGGTAAGCTAGTGGCAAGCTGAGCAATAAAGAGTACCAGACTGCACAGGGTGCTGTTGTCTAGTTTGAATCTCAGTTGAAGTGAGCCTCCTTTTGGCCCTTATTCTCTTTTTTTTTTTTTTTTTTTTTAGTACCGGGGATCGAACCCAGGGGCATTCTACCTCCAAGCTACACCCCCAGCCCCAGTTTTTATTCTTTTTTTGTGTGTGTGGTACCGGGGATTGAACCCAGGGGCATTCTACCTCCGAGCTACACCCCCGGCCCTATTTTTTATCCTTTATTTTGAAACTGGGTCTCATGAAGTTGGGGAAGCCTCACTAATTAGCTGAGGCTGGCCTTGAACCCGGATCCTCCGGTCTCAGCCTCCCAAGTACTGGGATTACAAGCATGCACCACCACGCCCGACTTATTCTTTATTTTGAAACAGGGTCTCACTAAGTTGCGGAGGGCCTCACTAATAGCTGAGGCTACTTACCACAAACCCAGATCCTCCAGTCTCAGCCTCCCAAGAACTGGGATTACAAACGTGTGCCACCACACCCAGCTTCCTTATTCTGTTTTGTGCTCCTCTTTCCTCTCTTGCTCCTGTTTTAAAGCTGTACCAGATCAGACCTCTGAATTACATCTCCAGCCTATTTTACTTTTTATTTTGAAACAGGGTCTCACTAAGTTGCTGCGGTTCTCACTAAATTGCTAAGGCTGGTCTTGAACATGCAACCCTCCTGTCTCAGCCTCAGTACTGGGATTACAGGCATGCACCACTGTGCCTGGCTCCTATTATTATATTTTTAAAGAAATAAATGAGTCATCTAAACATTATAATTTATATTCACACATGCTACCAAAAAACACTTTTCAGCATTTTAGTGGTGGTCAGACACATACCTTAAATTCTAAAACTAAAACTGTTTAGAGTATCACATTGTCGGGTAATGTTTCAATGGCTTATATATAGTGTCTTTAGAAGACTTTTTTGTTCTCCCTTCCCTGTGTCTCCCATGGTTCTTTAATGAGAAGCAGGGACAGGAGCCCAGCATGACAGGATTACAAACACACACCACGAAGTGGGTGAGCTCAAGCCGGGGCTCCGCCCTGGCTCCGTCTCACACTGGCTACGGGCAAGCCACTTAACCCAGCTAACCCTGTTACCTATGTAAAACACGCAGGAGCATAATACAGGCTCACAGAGTGACTGTGAGTCTCAAAGACTCAGTATCTATTTGAGAGTACTTTGAAATTTGTTAATATATAAACAAATTTTAATCTCAATGTTATCCCAGCAGGGTGTGATAATTTGCATATTGCCCATAACAGATTGTGAGATTGTAGAGTTCAAAATATACTCATGGAGGATGATCATATTTTGTATAATCTTAGTGCATTATTGATACTTAAGGACTTATTGGTAATAATTTAGTAGTCACTAATAAGTATGTACATCACTGCTGTAATAATGATAACATGACAGGCCATGATGACAAACCTATTTTTCTCCTATGGAGTAGATAGATAGATCGATAGGGGAAATTTGAAAAGAAATTGTTATTAAGAGACCAGAGACTATCTGAAATCTCTAAAGCTTTTAATCTAAATTCCTCTTGATTCCGCAGGGTAGTTAACACTTTGACTAAGGAGTCTTGGGTGTCCTAAGTAGGCTTAAATGTGCCACAAAAATATTACATGTTGGCCGGGCGTGGTGGCACACACTTGTAATCCCAGTACTTGGGAGGCTGAGATGAGAAAATCGCAGGTTCACAGCCAACCTCAGCTACTTAGTGAGGCCCTCCGCAACCTTCTGTTTCAAAAATAAAGAATAAAAAATAGGGCTGGGGGTCGGGCATGGTGGCGCACGCTTGTAATCCCAGTACTTTGGGAGGCGGAGACTGGAGGATCCGGGTTCGTGGCCAGCCTCAGCTCTCTCGCTCTCTCTTTCCCTCCCTCCCTCCCTCCCTCCCTCTCTCTCTCTCTCTCTCTCTCTCTCCTTAGCGAGGTCCTCTGCAACTTCGTGAGATCCGGTTTCAAAATAAAGTATAAAAAATAGGGCCGGGGGCGTAGCGCTGAGGTAGAATGCCCCTGCGTTCAATCCCCGGTACCGCAAAAAAAAAAAAAAAAAAAAAAATAGGGCTGGGAGTGTAGCTCGGAGGTAGAATGCCCCTG
Source organism: Glis glis (assembly GCA_004027185.1). NCBI lineage: Eukaryota > Metazoa > Chordata > Mammalia > Rodentia > Gliridae > Glis > Glis glis. The sequence continues at coordinate 6,361 of PVJS01055890.1, forward strand.
GGTTCAATCTCCAGTACCGCAAAAACAAAACAAAACAAAAATGTTTCATGTTAATCAGTTGATAACCAAAGCCCTGTTCAGTTTCCTTTCTAAAACAGCTCAGCCAGGCATGGTGGTGCATGCCTGTAATCCCAGTACTAGGGAGACTGAGACAGGAGGCTCACATGTTTGAGGTCAACCTCAGCAACGCAGTGAGACTCTCCGCAACATAGCGAGACCCTGTTTCAAAACAAAACAAAACAAAAAAAGGGCTGGGAGTATAGCTCAGAGGTAGAATGCCCTTGGGTTCAATCCCTAGTCCCACAAGAAAAGAAATGGCTGAGACACAAGGTCAGCACCTGCCTGCTAATAAAAATAGTAATCTCAGCTACTTGGGAGGCTGAGGCAGGAAGATCACAAATTTAGAGTGAGCCTGGGCAAATTGGCATGACCCTGTTTCAAAATAAAATAAAAAGGGCTAGGAATGTAGCTTAGTGGTAGAGAGCCCCTGGGTTTAATCTCTAGTACTGCAAAAATAAACAAAAACTTAATTCTTATCAAAATAGTTTAGAGTACTAATAAGAGATTAAATATTTATATTATGTCCCATTCTCAATTAATTCACTTTGGCTTACAAGCAATATTTTTTTAAAAAACTAATCTTTAAAAAGTTCTTACTTAAGGGAAATTGGAACTCTTCTACACTGTTGGTGGGATTGCAAATTAGTTCAGCTGCTATGGAGATAAGTGTGGAGATTCCTCAGAAAACTAGGAATGGATCCACCATATGATCCAGCTATACCACTCCTGGGTGTCTTTCCAAAGGGGCTGAAATCAGTGAACTACAGTAATCTATGCATACCCGTGTTCATAGCAGCACAATTCACAACAGACAAATTATGATGAATGGATTACAAAATTATGGGATATCCACACAATGGAATTCTACTCAGCAATAAAGAAGAACAAAATTGTGTCATTTGCAGGAAAATGGAAGGACCTGGAGAATACTATGTTAAGTGAGATTAGCCAGTCACAGAAAGTGAAGGGTCATGTGTTTTCTCTCATATGTGCAAGCTAGGGAGTAACTGGGATACCAGAGGGACTCCAGATGATGGAGTCAGGGAGCCAGGGAGGTGGACTAAGGGCAGGGGAGGGGGAAGAGTGAGGTTCCTTAATGGAATTACATCTACTCTGTGTACATATGTAAAAATACCAACGTCATTCTCAGTACTCTGTATTGGGAAAGGGGGAGATGGGGAAGAGGGGGTCCACCAAGTGCTGTGTGGCATGTATGTCACCGTCAACATGATTTACATTATGATGTGAGGCTATAATGCACCAGTGAAAGCATATTAAAATAATAAAAAAAAATCCTTACTTAAAAACCCTAATACAAAACAACCACATCGCGGGATGTTTGCCCCGCATTATAAAGAAACCTCTCAGTTTCCATACATAGTGTTCTGAAAGGAATCCCAAATCTTTATTGGGTGCATACTGTTGAAAAAACATAGAATTTAGTGGAAGATGTGTCGTGGGGTCAGTACCGAGGGGATTTTCCCAGTCTAGAGAAGTGAAAATAGTTTGGAGAAAAAATAGCTGTCTGCTACATAATGCATGCGGTCCCTCCTCCAGTGCAGATGCACCCTCCTCCCAGCCTCCTGCCACTTGCTTAAATCACTACGGTTATACATGAATGATTAAAAGGTATTATAAGACATTTTCCCTTACCACCCCCTCCCTCAAAGGTAGCCAAAAGCCCCAATCAAAACAAGCCCCATATTTTAGGCCAAGATTGCGTAAGCCTTCCAAGTACAGGAACTCTATTTCTGCTTTATTTTTAACTCCCCATAATGCCCGCTTCTAGAAATCTCCAAGACAGTCTGCACACAGGAGACTTTCGGCAACTGCTGTGGCTCACCAGGCGCAGGCCGCAGTGATTAACGCAAGCCCTGAATTGCTGCTGACTTAGCCGACTGTCGTTACCACGTTGCGTTTGTGTGTTAAGTTTGTTGTCTTCTACACTTTTCGCCAGGGCAGTCCATAGATTAGGTGACCGATTCCCTTTGAGCGGCTACTGAATGGTCTCTGCCCCCATGTTAAGCCAGATGGGACAGGGTAAGGCCATAACTACGGGACTGCCTTGCCCCAGGAACTAGAAAGAGTCCAGTGCTCTGGTTGGCTTATGCTCCCTGTTTCCCCAAAACTAGCGAGGCTCTGGCTGAACTCTAGTGATACAAGTCTGAACCCAGTAGGGTTTGGAACACAGTCCTGAGCTGGGTCATCCCCGCTGCATGGAAACTTCAGGGTCCACACTGGAGATGTCTTTATTCCTTACACAAACAGGGGCTGCACATGTGGGGTGTGCTTGGCACTGGGGTTGCAGAACTAAATCAAACAAGGTCCCTGCCTTCAAGCTCCTTACCGCTGATGGTCTGGGGCGCCTAGATGTGGATAAGGAGATGATTAGAAGCGGGGCATGGTGGCCCAGGCCTGTAATCTCAGTACTTGGGAGGTTGAGACAGGAGTATCTCAGATTCTAGGACAGCCTCAGCAATGCAGAGAGACTCTCAGCAACCTAGTAAAACCCTATTTCAAAACAAAAAATACAAAGGGCTGGGGGTGTAGCTGGGAGGTAGAATGCCCCTAGGTTCAATCCTCAGTAACACACACACCCACACACACACACACACACACACACACACACACACACACGAGAAGATTGGCGTGCAGTGTGGTAAAGGCATACTGGAGCTGAATGGAGGGATGGGGCTGGCTGAAGGACAAAGTGACACTGGGCTGTCTGGAGAGAGCTGCCCAGAGCCACCCTAAGCATTCCGCTGAGGAAGCCTGAATCAAGGGAGAGTGCTGAGCATGGGCAGACCCTCGAGCAGTTCCCCCTGGCTGCAGTAAAGAGCAGGAGGGGGGACAACCGGCTGCAAAAGTAGGTTGGGGCAGAGAGGCTAACCCGCCCGCGGTGCTGGCTAGGAGGCTGGAAAGGATCCAAGAAGCAAAGGGGAAGCACTTTCCCAAACAGAGCGGCGTGATGGTATTTATAGTGTGGAGGGACAGCACAGGCAGCTTGTGCAGAGCGGGGTGGCGGGCGGGAGGGGAGCACAGTGAAGTGGAAGACTCCTTAGGGGCCGATGTAGTCATGCAGGAAAGAAGTGAAGAGAAACTGGATCGGAGCAGTGGGCAGGTAGGCCCTTGCGGGAGCAGCCCCGGCAGGCCCGAGATCCCCACGGGCTGTTTGCATGGCCAGAAGGGAGAGGCGAGGCAGAGGGCAAGCTTTCTGGTTCCTGGCACTAGCACTAGGTAGAAATGCGGAGGGAAAGAGTACATTGAGAAGGGGGAAGTTGGAACGAGCTTCACATAGGCAGAAGGAAACCAGCCCTTAGGTTGTGGCTAGCATCCGGGGTTTGGTTCTGTTGCTCTGCACAGGGTACACCCGGGCTGCCCTAGTCTGGCCTCTGAGCACTGCATTTCATTTCTTTTTTCTTTTTTCTTTTTTTTTTTTTGCAGTACCGGGGATTGAACCCAGGGGCATTCTACCTCTGAGCTACACCCCCCAGCCCTATTTTTTATTCTTTATTTTGAAACAGGATCTCACTAAGTAGCTGAGGCTGGCCGCGAACCTGTGATCCTCCTGTCTCAGCCTCCCAAGTACTGGGATTACAAGCGTGTGCCATCACGCCCGGCTTCATTTCTTTTTTAACTGTAAAGTATTTTATTGAAAATTAATATACTTTTATTGGTGCATTGTAATTACACGTCACAGTATGGTATAAGGTGATAAGTGCACACACGCACACAGCACTTGGCGTGTCTCCCTGCAGGGCTTCTCGGCCCTGCAGCCGTGTGTCCTGCTCTCTGCACGGGCTCACACTGTGCAGCTTGGTGCTATTCCTGGGATAGACAGCATGAAAATAGGGGTTGCAAGGGGCAGAGGAATTCATGCACCATCGGTTTGAGGAGTGACTAAATATTAATACTGGGTGTGGCAATTTTATTTTTCTTCATTGTTAACATTCCATGAGCAAAGGGAATTCAGGCCTTGTTATTTTCCAACACAGTCTATTTTACAAACAGCAGCTGTCTATAACACTGAGAAGAAGTTCATCACCTGAAAAGATTGCATCATGTATTATTTTTAAAATAATGACTGTGGTACAAAAATGCCCCCCCATATCCATGTTCTCATCCCTGGAATCTTTGACTGTGTTACCTTATATGGTAAGATGGACTTTGCAGGTTAAATAAATTTAGGACCTTGAGGTAGGGAGATTATCCAGGATTACCTGAGTGGGCCCAATCTAATGACAAAGTTCTTTATAAGTAAAGAGGAGGTTGGAGAAGCAGCGTCAGAGTATACAAAGAAAGACTCAGTCAACCATTGTTGGTTCTGAAGTCTGACGGGGGCTGGCTGTGGTGGCGCATGCCTGTAATCCCAGTACTTGGGAGACTGAGACAGGAGGATCACAGGTTTAAAGCCAGCCTCAGCAACTCAGTGAGGCCCCCATCAACTTAGCGACACCCCATTTCCAAACAAAAAAATAAAATAGGACTGGGGGTGTAGCTTGGAGGTAGAATATCCCTGGGTTCAATCCCCAGCACCACACACAAAAATAAATAGATGATAGATTAGATAGATAGATAGATAGATAGATAGATAGATATAGATAGATGATAGATAGATAGATGATAGATAGATAGATAGATAGATAGATAGATAGATAGATAGATAGATGATAGATAGATAATTTTTTTTAAAAAAATCTAGTAAACCAGGTCACTAAATCCTTTCGTGGCTAATCATATCTACTTTGTCTTGGCTTCCCGCTCCCACCTTGAGCCGTGGTGGAGTATGATGCTGAGGCTTCCTGAAGCTAGGCCTACAGGTGTCTAGCTTAGCATGCTGTGTTCAAGACCCTAACTGGAACTTCCCATTGCCCACCTTGGCACATCTTTACAGACTGCCTTCCAAAGGCAGACATCGATATGAAAAGGTCACAGTGTCAACAAAGAACAGCCTTTGGTTCCGAGTTTAAAACTTGGAAAAGTCAAAATATATGGACAAAATATTTGGTGAAGTTGCTGTTTGTGGGAATTGCCCTGTGTTTGCCGGGACCGGAGGAAGGCCCTGGGTCCTGCCTCATGCATCTCCTGCAGAGGAGAAAAGGTGGCGGTTGGTAAAGTCCACACTGACATCTAGTGATGCGAAGCTGCACTGCCTAGGGCTGCAGAGGAAACTGTGTGTACAGGCTGCTCCTCTGGACCGCCCACCACCTGCCAGGGGGCTCAGGACTCAGTGCAGACCCGTTCACTTCTGCTGTCCCGGGGGGGCTTTGCTATGTTTGGACTTTTTAATTTTTTGCAATGATCATTTCTGCATAAAGACACTAAAGACTCTACTTCTAAATGCCTTGTGCTTCTCACAGCCAGACCCTTTAATGCCATTTTATTTCCATACCCTCTCAAAACAATTGTTTGGGCCACGGTGTCCTGAGCGAGGAATAACACAAGTCCAGGAGTGGAACCTGTACAGCAGACTCCTACCCGTCTCTGCCCTGAGAACTTTGCCTTCAGTTTTCAGCAACTCTGAAGCCTAAAACGTGGAGGAAATGACAATGCCCCTTCAATTTTTCCATTTTCCTTCTATGCACAGGTGAAAATAAATCAACAGAAAGGAGATTTCTATTTTCTTCCTTAATGGTAGCAAAATTAGAAGTGAGACTAGATTTTGAAGGCTGTTACGGTAACCCAGGTAAAGAAATGACAAGGGATTACTTGACAACATGAATGTACTTAATGCCACAGAATGTATATTTAAAAATAGTTAAAATGAGTCGGGGTGGTGGCACACACCTGTAATCCCAGTATGTGGGAGGCTGAGGCAGGGGGATCACAGGTTTGAGACCAGCCTCAGAAACTTTGTGAGGCTCTCAGCAATTTAGTGAGATCCTGTTGTCAAAAACAAGTAAAATAGGGCCGGGCGTGGTGGCGCACGCTTGTAATCCCAGTACCTTGGGAGGCGGAGACCGGAGGATCGGGGTTCGCGGCCAGCCTCAGCTCTCTCTCTCTCTCTCTCCCTGTCTCTCTGTCTCTCTCTCTCTGTCTGTCTCTCTCTCTCTCTCTCTCTCTCTCTCTACTTAGTGAGGTCCTCTGCAACTTCATGAGACC
>PVJS01055891.1:0-12515 GCA_004027185.1 Glis glis
AAAAAAAAAAAAAAATGTCCTAAGACTGCTTTGACCAATAGAAATTGGAGGAAGTGGGCTGGGCGTGGTGGCACACGCCTGTAATCCCTGTACTTAGAAGACTGAGACAGGAGGATCGCAGGTTCGAGGACAGCCTCGGCAAGTAGTGAGACTCTTATCAACCTAGTGAGACCCTGTTTCGAAATAAAAATAAAAATAGGGCTGGGGTGTAGCTTGGAGGTAGAATGCCCCTGGGTTCAATCCCCAGTACCACACACACAAAAAAAAAAGAAATAGGAGGAAGTGCCCACTCTGACAGTTCTCAATACAGGGAAATGGGCCTACCAGCTTCTGCTTCCTCCTCTTGGGCCCCTGAGCCTCCATGTAAGAAATCCAGCTTATTCTGATGGAGATCGAAGGCTCAGGGAGAAGCCCGAGGTGCCAGGCAGGTGAATGAAGAAGCCATCTAAGATGTCCAGCCCACCTGAGCCTTCGGACTAGCCAGGCGTGGTGGCGCACACCTGTAACCCCACTACTTGGGAGGCTAAAATAGGAGGATCACAGGTTCGAGGACAACATCAGCAACTTAGTGAGACTCTTGACAACCTAGTGAGGCCTTGTTTCAAAATAAAAATTAAATAGGGCTAGGGGTATAGCTCTTAGGCTGAATGCCCCTGGATTCAATCCCCAGTAAAACACACACACACACACACACACACACACACACACACACACACGGATGACCATGACTGCATGAGAAATACCAAACGAGATCCACTCAGCTATTCCCAGTCAACACTCAGAACCACAAGAGATCACAAATACAGAGTGTTATGCCGGAACACCTTTGCATATGGCGCCATTAGTAAACTCTGTTCAAATTTCCTACTTCGCCTGTACCATCTGTTCCCTGCTGAGACCCCACACACCACAACCCATAGTGTCTGGCAACCAAAATCCCGCCTCTCACTTTTAACTAGATCACAGAGTCCTGTGAGCAATAGGGGTTGGGATAATCCTGGAAAGCCACTGGCTTGAAGCCAGGGGTCTCTCTCCACTCTCCCCTAAACACAGGGCCTCGGTCACCTGTCCCCAGACTTTTCACAAGCCACTTTCAAGAGCAGAGGTAGCAGGTTCGGCCATTCTACTACAGGTTGAACTATTCATTGTCTCAAGATAGGATCATTTTGTTTTCTTTTCCAGGCTAAATAAATCGGGATTTTTTTTGTGTGTGTAGCTTCCTCGAAGGTTCTGTGATTAATCAACTCTTGTGTTTTATTCTTTGTTTTACCTGGAAAGATGTCATGGATGTTGGCACCAAAATGGAACCCAGATCCTCTTGCAAAGGTCTAGATAGCTCTGAAAATAAGAGGAAGGTAGAGCCGGGCGTGGTGGTGCACGCTTGTAATCCCAGTACTTGGGAGGCTGAGACCGGAGGATCTGGGTTCATGGCCAGCCTCAGCTACTTAGTGAGGCCCTCTGCAACTTAGTGAGACCTGTTTCAAAATAAAGAATAAAAAAAAACAGGGCTGGGGGTGTAGTTCGGAGGTAGAATGCCCCTGGGTTCAATCCCCAGTACCACAAAAAAAAAAAAAGAGGAAGGTATAGATATAAAGAGAGAAGACAGTAGAAATTCTATTCCCATCAAGCCTGATTTCCGAGCGGTGAACTAAGAGGATTAGATTAATGCCATCTAATACAAAACCTCTCTCTTACTGATGTTTTTTGGGTCCCTGGGCTCAGGAGTCCCATCCTTTAGCTTGGTACTGAGACCTACATTTCCTCCTGCAGTGAGGGCTCTGAGCTACATGCCAGAACTTTCCATGAGGAGGAGGATCTGGTGGGTATGATGGCACAAGCTTGAGCATCCCCAGCCCTGCACCTTAGTGGGCAGTGCGGGGTCTGCCTTCCGGCCAAGGCAGGTGCTGAGCCTGGCTTCTGTGCTGCACAAAGTCTTGAGTCGATCACCACGGTCTACGGTTCTAAAACATGCCCTCAGTCAAGAATCACGGAATATTCTAAAGGTTAAAGGGTTTACCACTGTCACCTGCCAATGAGGCCTCAAGGCCACTCCTTCCCGACTCTACTTCAAAATGAATGCCAGGGTGATGCAAGCCTGCAACCTTTATCCTGAGTCACTGCCAGGATCTCCAGACGGGAGAGGACCGTCCATGGGGCCAAACCACAGTGAACTACCCAAGTCTGGAACATCATGTTCCTGCAGGGCCATGAGCAAAACAAAGATGAGACGCAAAGGGGTTTGAGAAGAGGGCCCCAGGAAACACATATCTTTCAGGGTGAGCACTCAGACACCAAAATAAACCCTACCAATCACAGGTTTTAGTGGCATACATCTGTAATCCTAGTACTTGAGAGGCAGAGACAGGAGGATCGCAGATTCAAGGACAGCCTCGGCAATGTAGCAAGACTCTCAGCAACCTAACAAGATCCTTTTTCAAAAACAAAAAATAAGCCAGGCATGATGGTGCACGCTAGTAATCCCAGTACTTGGGAGGCTGAGACAGGAAGATTGCAGGTTCAAGGACAGCCTCAGCAAGTAGTGAGACTCTCATCAACCTAGTGAGACCCTGTTTCAAAATAAGAATTTAAAAAAGGGCTGAGAGTATAGCTTGGAGGTAGAATGCCCCTGGGTTCAATCCCCAGTACCGAAAAAAAAAAAAAAGCCGGGCACACCTGTAATCCCCATACTTGGCAGGCTGAGACAGGAGGCTTCCAGGTTCATTGCTGGCCTCAGAAACTTAGTGAGGCCCTCCACAACTTAGTGAGACCCTGTTTCAAAATTATATATTATATAATTATATATACTCTGAGCTGGGAGTATAGCTCAGAGGTAGAATGCCTCAGAGGTCAATCCCAGTACCACAAAAAAATAAAAATTTAAAAAAGGGCTGGGGGTATAGCTTGGAGGTAGAATGCCCCTAGGTTCAATCCCTAGTATCAGAAAAAGAGAGAGAGCGAGAGAGAGAGAGAGACCACAAAAGGTGTGTGTTCCTGGCAGGGTATTAGCACGGTCACCCTGCGCTGGGGCAGTTGGGCTCAGACCAGTGGGACCAAAGAGAGACACAGATGGGGGATTAAGGAGTTGTCCTTCTGGTTGAGTCTGTACTATAGGACAGGAATTCTTACACCACAGGATTTCACACACACCCTGCTCCACAGCCCCCAAAGGCCTTCAATCCAGCCATTCCCTTGGCCCTTATCTGAGTGTCCCACAGAGCAATGGTTTCAGGGAATAATGATTTCACTGATAAGACCACAGGATACTGATGGGTTCTATGAAGGAATTTAAAAGCTATTAATTAACTTGTTAATTACTTAATTTTAATATCCCACTTAGCTGGGTGTGGTGGCAGATCCCTATAATCCCAGCACTTGGGAGGGTGAGATGGGAGGATCACAGGCTTGAGTCCAGCTTAGGCATTTTAGCGAGAACCTGTCTCAAAATAAAAAATAAAAAATGGGCTGGGGTTGTAGCTCAGTGGTAAAGCACCCCTGGGTTCAATATCCAGTACAAAAAAAAAAAATCCACACTTGTTCTAGAAGTTCTTTCTACAACAGTTGACTGCTAGGTTATGGGACTCCTCTCTTACATGAGGGCAACGAGGGTGAAGTGGACGGTCATATCTGGGAGCAGGTCATCTCCAGCCAACTGGGTCCTGTCCCGCCAAGCGCTGGTTCTTGGCTTCTCTCATCCAAGTGAGTGCAGCCTCCCCCTTCCCTCCTCCCCGAGCTCTGGGCCCACCTTCCGCACCCTGGGCTTAGTGAGTGCCACGGGCTATCGAGGAGCTGGACGTCCACATGGAGCAACTCAGCGACTCTCCGAGTTTGTTCTCTAAGGTGGGATGTCATCAGGGAAGGGCAGGGAGGGTCAGAGAAGGGCGTGACAGGGAAGGACAGGGGGAGCAAGAACCACAGGAGTGAATCTCAGCTGCATTGAGTCTGAGCAAAAGAAGCCGGACTCAAGGGCTAAGGGCAGTATGATTTCATCTACAGGATATTCTGGAGAAGGCAAAATTATAGGAATAGAAAATAGGGGAGTGGTTTCCCAGGGGCTGGAGGTCAGAGAGGATGACTCCAAAGAGGCATTGGAGTAGGAGGGACTGTTCTATCATGATTGCAGTGCCACCTCTATGACCATATACAGGACCAAAACCGCAGCACAATACACTCAAAACAGTAAATTTTACTGTTTATAAAGTGTCCTAATTTTTGTGGTACTGAGGATTGAACCCAGAGGCATTCTACCTCCAGGCTATATCCCCAGCCCTTTTTATTTTTTGTTTTGAAACAGGGTCTCGCTAGGTGGCTGAGAGTCTTGCTAACTTGCTGAGGCTGTCCTCAAACCTGCGATCCTCCTGTCTCAGCCTCCCAAGTACTGGGATTACAGACCTGCACCACCATGCCGAATTATTTCAATTTTTATAAAGAAAGAATCAAAGGATATCTCCCAAAAAAATCAAAACAAAATCCTTGTGCTGACAAAATTGCCTTTTTCTGTTTCAGGAGCCCATCCAGGATACTAAGTGCAATTAGATAATTGTGACCCTTGGTTTCTAAGATATGTAAATGTAAAAAGACACAGGGCTATGAGAAATTTAAGTTGCAAACCTCCCCAAATTTGCCATCCTTTTCCCTACTTAAATTTTTTCCTATCACTGATTATATCTAACAGGCTACTGTATTACATCATGTCTAAAGTGCCATTGATGGACACGTGTATCATCATTTTCTGAAGGGTGTCACTTTGGCTATAAAAGTTACTGATTTTCGTTGCTTTATCAAACTCTTTTTTTTTCCCTTTTTGTGCTACTGGGGATTGAATCCAGGGACGTTCTTCCTCTGAGCTACAACCCCCAGCCCTACTTCTTTTTTTTTTTTTTTTTTTTTTGCGGTACTGGGGATTGAACCCAGGGGCATTCTACCTCCGATCTACACCCCCAGCCCTATTTTTTATCCTTTATTTTAAAACCGAGTCTCACAAAGTTGCAGAGGGCCTCACTAAGTAGCTGAGGCTGGCAGCAAACCCGGATCCTCTGGTGTTTGCCTCCCAAGTACTGGGATTACAAATGTGCACCACCACACCCGGCTCCTACTTTTTTTATTCTTTATTTTGAAACAGGGTCTCACTAAGTTGCAGAGGGCCTCACTGAGTAGCTGAGGCTGGCTGCCAACCTGAATCCTCCAGTCTCAGCCTCCCAAGTACTGGGATTACAAGCGTGCGTCACTACGCCCGGCCTATTTTATTATTGAAATAGGGTCTCACTAAGTTGCTGAGGGCCTAGATAAATTGCTAAGGCTGGCCTTGAACCTGTGATCCTCCTGTCTTGTCTTCCCAAGTACTGGGATTACAGGCATGCACCACCATGCCCAGCTTTGCTTTATCGATTTCTTAAATACCACTTAAACTCAGGACAGCATGGTTTAGGGGCCTGAGGCGCTGCATCCCATTGCTTATAAACTCAGATGCTAGCGAAGACTCTGCCATTTAATAGCTGTGAGACCTTGGGCAAGGTCCTACACCTTTATGAACCTAGGTTTCCTCATTTGCCAAACAGGGTTTATAATAGCACCTGCCTCACAGTGGTGTGAGAATTAGATGAAGTAACATGCAAAGCATTTAGAACTTACGTAAATGCCAAGAATATCAAGTTACTTGATCAATATTTGTTGATGAATAAAATTACTCCTGTTTCTAAACTTTCAATTCATTGTTAAGGCTGATAATCTTTTCCTTTCAGTTGCTTAATTTTATGTCTGGTTAGGTTAGATATTGAAAAGCATACTTTCTTGATTACTAATTTGTAATAGACTCCCATTCTGATGAAATTTTCAATACAATTCAAAAAGTTAATAGAAGTTGGGCATGGTGGTACACGCCTAGACTCTCAGCAACCTAGTGAGACCCTGTTTCAAAATTAAAAATAAAAAGGGCTGGGGATCAGCCAGGCATGGTGGCACATGCTTGTAATCCTAGTACTTGGGAGGCTGAGACAGGAGGATGGCAGGTTCGAGGACAGCCTCAGCAATTTAGTGAGGCCCTCCACAACTTAGTAAGACCCTGTTTCCAAATAAGAAATAAAATCGGTCTGGGGATGTAGGTTGGAGGTAAAATGCCTCTGGGTTCCCAGTACCACAAAAAAAGGGGGGGGTTAGGGATGAAGGTCAGAGATAGAACGCCCCTGGGTTCAATCTCCAGTAACACACACACATACACACACACAGGGTTAATACAAGAAAAGAGCTATGATTGGTGCCCAACATTGGTGTTCAACAAGTACTGGCCAGTGTTATATTACCATTCATTTGTTCATTCAACAAATATTTTTTGAGCATCTACTATATACCAGGCACCACGGATATATCATAGAATAAAAACAAAAATCCTGCCCTCATAGAATCAGCATTCTATTGGGAGAAACAGACAATAAATCGAATATGTAGCATGTACATTCTATAATAATTTTAAACCGGGCGTGGTGGCGCATGCTTGTAATCCCAGTACTTTGGGAGGTGGAGACCGGAGGATCTGGGTTCGCAGCCAGCCTCAGCTCTCTCTCTCTCTCTCTCTCTCTCTCTCTCTCTCTCCCTGTCTCTCCCTCTCTTTCTACTTGAGGCCCTCCGCAACTTCATGAGACCCGGTTTCAGAATAAAGTATAAAAAAATAGGGCCGGGGGTGTAGCGCAGAGGTAGAATGCCCCTGGGTTCAATCCCCGGTACCACAAAAAAATAATAATAATAATAATAATTTTAAGATGTGCATTTTTTCCCATGTTAATGTCTCAGGACTGGGATGCATCTTAAAACTGGTAGCATCGTACCATTATAATTGATGGGCTTCTCTGGTTGGCTTCGCTTGATTGTCCTCCCTGTGATGAGTACTGCACTAGATGCTGGGGATAGAGAGGTGGGGGAGGTGTTCCCAGTGCAGAGGGAGAGGCTGGGACACCCATGATCACCACCGGGGGACAGGTAGGGAGTTCAGGATGAGCCCGAAGGAAGAGCGGGGACTTCATCCACACTTGAACTGAGACCCGAAGGTGGAGTCTCACTTTGCCAAGCAGATCGGCACAGGAGGCTGGACTCACTGCCCTGCAAACCTCCTGCCCTCTAGACCTGAGCTGGGCACGTTCATTCCCCTCTCTTGACGAAATGGCTTTCAGTCCCCGTACAAGAGATCGGCTCTAGCTCCCTCCCTCTGCCCGAGCAAATATTGAGAAATGTCCAGCTCAATGACTTCAGCATTGCACCTGGTTGCATGGGCCACAGGGATGGGTCTACCTGCCACCACCCTGTCCCCCTGCCAATGAGAACGTGCCGCAGAGCCAAGACTACGTGCTGTCAATGAGATGGATGGGGAAGAGCGAGGCGCCACCCAGGCAGGCAGACAGTGAGGAAAGAACCAAAAGAGTGGTGGAGATTGAGCCTGCAGTTTCCCAGATGCAAAGAGTATGTGAAAGCCAGGCGTGATGGTGCACGCCTATAATCTCAGTACTTGGGAGACTGAGAAAGGAAGATCACAGGTTCGAGGCCAGCCTTAGCAACTTAGCAAGGCCCTCTGCAACTTAGTGAGACCCTGTTTTCAAAGTAAAAAAATAACACAGGGCTGGGGGTATAGCTCAGAGGTCAATTGCCCCTGGATTCAATCCCCAGGACCACAAAAAATAAAGAAAGAGTATACGGAGCCAGGTATGGTGACACACACCTGTAATCCCAGTATTTGGGAGGCTGAGACAGGAGGATCACAGGTTTGAGGCCAGCCTCAGCAATTTAGGCCCTCCACAACTTAGTGAGACACTGTTTCCCACATAAAAACTAAAACAGGGCTTGGGGTGTAGCTCAGAGGTGGAATGCCCCCGAGTTCAATCCCCAGTACCACACACACAGAAAAACAAAAAAACAGTATGTGGAGCTGGTGATGAAATACTGCCTGATGTCCAAGCAATAATCAATAACTCAAAGAATGTAAATGCCAACTATTCTGGGGTCTCCCAGGAACCCGTCTCCTTTCCTTAAAGCTAACTAAAATAATAGTTATATTTATATACACATACAGATATCAGTGTTTTCTCAAGAAATTTTATGTATGATCAATCTACCAAAACAACCAATCCATTTGCTTATGGGAGTTACTGATTTTTGCTGCTCTGTTGACTTAACTACCACTAAGGCCCCACTTGCATGTCCGTGAGCCCGAACATGAAAATTATTAACTGTAATGTTTATGGGTTTTGTAAATATTTGATCAATGTGCGCTCAACGAACGCTTTTGCCAAAGTACGGACTCTGAAAAGTGAGTGTCTGTTTCTTTTCATGTTGGTGCGTTTCTAGGGGCAGGGGCCATGTTTGTTTAACTTGTTTTATATGGCGTCAAACAGTGCCATGCACAAGAGGGTACTTAAACAATATGATTTAATCAGGAGGTGGCTGCTTATTTCCCGGAGGGGACTAAAATACAAGCAAGTTCACACGTCATGATTTTTTTCAAATCAGAAAATAAATATGTAATAATGTTGCAATATTGATTTACAAGTGCCAAATGATACAACCAAAATATACATCCTACCTGATAAAAATTGACAATTTGGGCAAACTCACATATTTGGGCCAGTTGACAGGGAACGCAGCTGTCTATACCTTGGATCTGATGTGGGAAGTGTCAGCAGAAAATTCCAGCACAGTGGCTCCAGCTTTCAACTGTCCTCTCCACCAGGATTCTTCCTTCTCTTTAATATGCCTGCTTTCAACTTTGTGTGACTGAGAAATCAACATTAATTGTATTAAGTCAATTTAAGAAGAAATGGATTTTTTTCATGCTTGTGCTTTCCCCCTCCTGGGCAAAAATATAGGAGGTTCCGATGCAAAGAGACACAAGAGAAAATAAAAATGATAGCCAACACTTACATAGAACTTGCGTGCCAGTACCAATTCTGTGTGTTTTGTTTTGTTCTGTTTTGGTACTAGGGGTGGAACCTAGGGGGGTTTCTACCTCTAAGCTACATGCCCGGCACTGTTTTATTTATTTATTTTATTTATTTATTTATTGCAGTACTAGGGATTGAACCCAGGGGCATTTTACCTTTGAGCTATACCCTCAGCCCTCCTTTTTATTCTTTATTTTGAAACAGGGTCTCACTAAGTTGCAGAGGGCCTAAGTAGCTGAACCAGTTCACTGGCCGTGAACCAGTGATCCTCCTGTCTCAGCCTCCCACGTACTGGGATTACAAGCATGCGCCACCACGCCCAGCTTATTTTTTTTTTTATATTTTGAAACAGGGTCTCTCTAAGTTGCTGAGGGCCTCGCTAGGTTGCTGAGCCTGGCCTTGAACCTGTGATCCTCTTGCCTCAGCCTCCCAAGTCTGGGCTTACAAGCATGCACTACCATGCCCTGCTCAATTCTATGTGTTTGATATATATTAAGTCATTTAATTCTTACAATCACCCTATGAGGTCAGTTCTATTATTATGCTCATTTTCAATAAATGAAAACTTTTCATTTCATTGGAGGAAAGTTAGATCCAGAAAGATTAACTATCATGCTCAAGTGCACGATTAATCACATAGTGGACCTGCATAGTCCGACTCCAGATCCATCTTAACCACTAATACGTGATCAGAAAGAACCATTCAAGAATTGACCTGTCATCTTTATCTTGAGTGGTTTTGACCGGGGTGTTTAGTAAATAGTACAATAGCTCTCAAACATTTTTTTTTTTTTGGTACTGAAGGTTGAATCCAGAGGCATTCTACCTCCAAGCTTCACTCCCAGCCCTCTTTTATTTTTTTATTTTGAAACAGGGTCTCGCTAAGTTACTGAGGGCCTCGCTAAATTGCTAAGGCTAGCCTTGAACCTGTATTCCTCCTGCCTCAGTCTCCCAAGTACTGGGATTACAGGTGTACGCTACCACGCCCGGCAAACATCTTAAAGGCCTCAACAAAACCAGAGACTAAAAAATGAAACAGCAGCCGGGCGTGGTGGCACACACTTGTAATCCCAGTACTTGGGACAGGAGGATCAAAGATTCAAGCCAGCGTCAGGAACCTTGTGAGGCCCTCCTCAACTAAGTGAGACCCTATTTCAAAATAAAAAATAAAATAGGGCTAGGAGTGAAGCTCAGAGGCAGAATGCCCCTGGATTGTCCCCAGTACCACACACAAAAAAAAATGAAATGAAACAGCAAGCAAAATTCCCAAGTTTATATAATTTAGTTTACTTTGTTATTGTATGTGCTGATGTACATGCCATGTATATTTCAGTAACATGCTAGAAGTTTCTGGGAGCTTAGGGATCTCTGATGATACTCAAGCTCTTTCTCCAGCTTCCTCTGAGTATCTACTACTTACAGCTGCCCCCCTCATAACTGATAACTCAAAAATAACTGAACTTGGAATGTCCCTCCGGGCATGCCAGTCAGCTTAGCTGATGTAACAGACTCTAGTCCCAGAGTCTTAATGCAATCAATGTTCATTTCATAACCACACGGAGTCAAAAGCCAGTGTTCACACTTGGATGTTCTCCTTGGGCAACTTTCTTCCAAACACTGATTCAGGGATGCGGTCTCCTTTCATGCTATGGTTCTTCCATTTCTTTTTCTTTTTCCTTTTTTTTTTTTATGGTACTGGAGATTGAACACAGGTGCGTTCTACCTCTGAGCTACATCCCCCAGCTCTATTGTATCTTGTTTTTATTTGGAAACAGCATCTCACTAAGCTTCAGAGGGCCTCACTAAGTTGCTGAGGCTGGCCCTGAACCTGCGATCCTCCTGTCTCAGCCTCCCAAGTACTGGGATTACAGGTGTGCACCACCACACCCGGCTGGTTCTTCCATTTCAACACATAGTCTCAATGATGCTCTGGTCTTGGCTAGTGGAAGTAAGGAAAATAGACAGTGACTAGAAAGAGCTGGCTGAACTAATTATATAGAGTCTTGACTGTCAACCCTGCAGAGTCTGCCGCGAATATCTATGACAGTTTTTTTTTTCAGAACTAGGGATTGAACCCAGGGGCATTCTACCTCTGAGCTATACCCCCAGTCCTACTTTTTATTCTTTATTTTGAAACAGGGTCTCACTAGGTTGCAGAGGGTTTCACTAAGTAGCTGAGGCTGGCCACAAACCCAGATCCTCCGGTCTCAGCCTCCCAAGTACTGGGATTACAAGCGTGTGCCACCACGCCCGGCTTTTTTTCTTTATTTTTAAGTCTGGCTTCCTATGGGTTGTCCCTTGTTTTAGTTAACTTCTTAGTTGCTTGACCAAATTACCCAACAAAGATGACTTAGAAGAGGGAAAGTTTATTTTAGAGGTTCAGTCCATGGTTGGCTGGCTCCAAGGCAGAAACATCATGGCGGTGGGGCATGGCAGTGGGGCATGGCGGTGGGGCATGGCAGTGGGGCATGGCGGTGGAGCATGGCTGTGGGGCATTGCTGTGGGGCATGGCGGTGGGGCATGGCAGTGGGGCATGGTGGAGGAAAGCCACTCGGCTACTGGCAGCCAGGAAACAGAGAGAGAGAGAAAGAGCGCGAGAGGAAGGGACGGGGACAGGTATAGTCTCCAAGGCCATTTCCCCAGTGACCTGCCGCCTCCAGCCACACCTTATTTGCCTACAATTACCTCCCACTAAGTCCATTCAAATTATTAATCCATCAATGGATTTTCCACTGACAAGGTTAGAGTCCTGATTCAATTATTTCACCAAACACTTCTGCATTACCGACACCAGAGCGTTCCTGGGGCACATTCCATACCCAATGATAACATAGCTTCATGTTCGGACATTGATTGGTCAAATGCCTTGAACCAGTGAGGTTTCTAGACCTTACCAATGAACGCCTGTTTGAACTGGGGAAGATATTCAAAGTTGATAAAATTACAAATCTGACCTAAGTTTTACTTTCTACCAGACACTTTTCGTGTCTCCTCTGTATGTGCACAAAACTTCACATTCAGACAGGACGTACAGACGTACACGGCCTTCTAAGACCACCACGACACATGGAGTGAATCAAGGCCACTATGACCGTCTCATTTCCTGATCTCCCTATTAAATTCTGTCTAGCTGGGCGTGGTGGCGCACGCCTGTAATACCAGTACTTGGGAGGCTGAGACTGGAGGATCAGGGTTCGAGGCCAACCTCAGCTACTTAGTGAGGCCCTCCACAACTTAGCGAGACCCTGTTTCAAAATAAAGAATAAAAAATAGGGCTGGGAAATTATGGAACCAACCTAGGTGTCCATCAACAGATGAATGGATTACAAAATTATGGGAAATACACACAATGGAATTCTACTCAGTAATAAAGAAGAACAGAATAACAGCATTTACAAGAAAATGGAAAGATCTGGAGAACATTATGTTAAGTGAGATTAGCCAATCACAAAAAAAGAAGGGACATATGTTTTCATTAATATGCACAACCTAGGGAGTAGTGGGGACACAAAAGGGACTCCAATGACAACAGAGAACCCTCAGTGGTGCAAGGGAAGGGGTACAAGGGAAGGGGAAGGGCAAGAAAGAAGTGAA
>PVJS01055892.1:0-12515 GCA_004027185.1 Glis glis
TAGAAGCACAGACCAAGGGTATAAGGAATCTCTTCAAAGAAATAATCTCAGAGAATTTTCCGAACATAGAGAAAGATGTGGACATACACATACAAGAGACATATAGAACGCCGTTAAGACAGGACCAAAGAAGGACCTCCCCTCGCCACGTAATAATTAAAATGACTAACGTAGAGGCCAAAGAAAGAATTCTAAAAGCTGAAATCTAAATTTGTATTCCCAACTATGAGACAATTATCTTGGCTCATCGGTACTTCAAACCTAACTTGTCTAATGCCTACATAGGCATCACCAGTAATCCAAGACAGGAACCTTATGATAACCTCTGATTAATAATTCCCCTTTTTGTTTATCACACTTTGTCCAAAATTGGGGAGCTTCTTGCAATCTGCACAAAATATTTGAATCTTTACATATCAGTGGGCAGTTCACCTCACCTCATATTACCATCACTAAGGCATCTGAGTGTTTTGCCAAGCAGAAATTTAATGTCGAGACTTCGCTCCTAACTGTACCTTTGATCCTAAAGTTCTATCCACTTTCATACTAGCAAGTCACCATGGTAAACCAGCTTAGTAGGATGGAAAGGTTAATGCCTTTACCCTGTGTTGTTAGACCTTGTAGGAGTTGTGACCAGAGCTAATCAACTGGAAAGACCTTAGTTTTTCATGTCTTTGTGTCACCATCTATTCTTTATGACTTGAATTTTCTTTTCTCCTTGTACTCTACATGAAGTCTTCCCAGACTCACCTCTAACCCTGACAGAGCTACTATCTTTCTAAACATCTTACACAGACTTAATCCTTTCTTATATAAATGATCATCTGCTAGGTGGGGTGGGGCATGTCTGTAATCCCAGTACTTAGGAAGCTAAAATAGGAGATTCACAGATTCAAGGCCAGCCTTAGCAATTTAGCAAGACCCTCAACAACTTATCGAGACCCTGTTTCAAAATTTAAACAAAGAACTGGGGGTGTAGCTCAGAGGTAGAATTCCCCTGGGTTTAATCCCTAGTTGCAAAAAAAACCCAGAAATGATCTTTTATTATCCAGATACACACATCATAATTATTCAGTTTTGTTTACATCCACAGCTGATAGCAATAATCTTGTTGGGTAAGTAAAGATACAATAAATATTTATAAAAATAGAAGGAGGAATGTGTTCTGTAATAAACAATTAATCTATATTGTATCCCTTATAGTATTTGTCTTTGACTTTCAGTACATAGACTTTACATGGGAAAAGGGGGAATAATTTGAGCATGAAAACAAGAATCTGAATCTAAATTCTTCTATTAATCACAATATGTACTAGAGCCGCTGGCCCGGCAAAATCATTTTTTTTTCCAGGTCTAATATCAATGATTTACAAATGCACATAATTCTAATCAGTCATAATTTCTAGGTTGGCTCTGGAGTACTATGGGATGTGCAGTTCAGTGAGAATGTTATGATGCAAATGAAGCATGTTACATTGGTAATATATATCTGGTTTCACGTGCCACACACACATCAGCCTAGGCATTAAATTAGACACAAAAACCCCAAGCGGAGAGCAGATATCTTTCTGCCCCATTTAACAAACACAACTTTTTCTTGTTCCTTGGAGCTTGTGCTCTTATTTCACCTTCTTATTGCCTATCAATCAGCTTGAGAAGGCATCTGCAATTGTATTTCCTTCATAAAGATATAAATCCTGGCATCAGCAGCCGATGCTCATCTAAAAACTCCTTCCTAAATTACCTTTGTCAGGCTGTATAGAAAGCTAAAGGCACACTGCAGTCTTACTTGATTAAATCAGAGGAGGTACCAGCTAGCCAAAGAATGGGAAATCCTTTCCATTTACATGCTCCATTAACTCCACTCCACTGAAAAAAATAAATCTCAGCTCACTTCTTTACCTCTGCTCTTCTAATTGCTACTTACAAATCTCTTCCCCTCAATCTTGCTATCTCTCATAAATCAGGAAGCAAAAGCATTTGCGGCCCAGTCTCTGCCTCTTATTTAACATGATATGCTGCTATGCCACTATTATGCCAAAGACCGATAACATACCAAGTCACCATGGAAACCAGGGCATGATGAGGTGAAAATGCTCCCTTACACAAAAGGGGTGGGGCTTCCTTGGATCCCTCTGTCCCCCAACATCAAGGGACATGCCCTTTTGGCAAAAGTCCTCTGACTCAGCCCATTCGCCATCCCAGAGAAGTAATGGACCATATTTCCTGAAACTTAACACATAACTGGTTCATACCTCCCAATTAAAAAAAAATATTGAGTGAGCATTCACATTACAGAGATTCTTCATTATACCTTCACTTTTAAGAAACATGACATATGACAACATATTAAAAAGATCAATGGAGGGTTACTACTACCATCAAATTAGTACATTTCACTTTACAAAAGTACCCATCTCAAATTTCTATAAAGAATAACCCCTTTTGTACACATAGGAGACAGATAATTTCAAAGTGAGAAAATGTGGTAATATTGTAAAAAAGTGACCAGAAATTTTAGAAAACCAGATATCTCTGTAGTTATAAATCAGTGGGAAGAAATTATCCCATTTTTTCAGAACATTACTTCACATAGTGCTTCAGGGCTAAGGCTGTTTCCAGTGATGTAGATCTATTTGAGTGTGTGCACTCATGACTCCACTCCTTATGTACAAGAGCTCCCATGTAATTCCTCTGCCCCTGAATACTTATTTCTTAGCCCTCTCCATTTATATCTTATTTTTTAAGCTTTGGCCTAATATAAACAGAAAATGTCAATTACAAGAAAAGAAGAAAGTTGGATTTCCATTATAAGGAAAATATTTCTTTAGAAGAAACAATGAAACCAAACAAGGAACAGTACTAAGATGATAATAGATAATGACTTTGGAGAAAAGTCACCTCAATTGTTTGTATGGTATTGCAATGATATCATTTATTTTCCTACAAAATTTTCTCCATAATTTTAAGAACTGAGCTCAAGCAAGCAACCACATTCTCTCTTGTTACAATCCTATAAAATTTAAAGTCAAAATTGGTGTACAAATGCATTTCTGGTTACCAGAGTAGGCAAAACTTTGCCATACATGTTGATTTCATTGTGATTCAAACCATTGCTAACAGACTTGGAGTACTGAATCTAAAACATATTTTACGGAATATTTTGGCCCTTAAATCTTAAAACCATGTGTGCTTTAATGAAAAAGAATAATAATTCTGTTTGAAACCATTAACATTTAAGTGAACTTCTGTATGTTGACCAATAAAGTCAGCTAGATCTACAGAATAGTGTTGACTGAGTTGAGGCCAGGGTTAGAGTTAGTGTTCCACAGGAAGAGTGGAAGCAGCTGTCTACATACCAACAAGTTACCATGAAACCCGAAGGGGGGATTAAAAGGTACAGATTTACTGCAAAGTGTCTTCAAATAATTTGACACATCTATCTTGCCTTTTTTAATAGACTAAACACACAATATATCCCACATATATCCCTTCAAGGTATATATATTTATTATAATGAATTAATTACTAATTGACTCATATGTATACATATATGAATTCATTATAAATTCATTTAATATGTTTTACATGTTGTTTTTAAATAAATAATATCTTTAAATGACTGTTCAAGTATTAGGTGAACTTAAAGACAGTAGGTTTGAAATAATACTAATAATAGACACTACTTACTGAGTACTTACCATGTGCCAGACACCCTGCCCACAAATCACCCCATTTAATCCTCAAAGCAATTCTAAGAGGTAAACATATTCCATTTATCAGATCTTTTCCAAGGTCACATGTATATTTTTCTACATACCTTTATAAAGCATTTTAGAAAAGAATGTAAGAAAGTTGGCCATAGTGAAAGGCTTTTATTTCAGGTATTCTCATCTCAAAGAATAGGCACCCTAGAAAGTACAGAAAGAGAGAAATGTGATCTCTTTGAACCAAGGTCAAGACCAGACGGCCTGCTAGTGTGCATACCAGGCAGTCAGATGGTCTTGGTGCTAACCATTGTACCAGGCCCATTCAGCAAAGGGAACACACAAGAGATAAGGTCCTTTGCTTGCAGCAAGGTGATATATTGTATTATTTAAAATATTCACTGCTCCTCTCTGGGAGGATTGTACATCCCCATTCTGTTGACAACAGGTTTAGCCACACAGCTTGTATTGGACAATGACTGGCAACAAAAGGCAACACCTGTCACTTCTCAGTAGAAGCATTCAGCACATGAAATACCATGTTTCTACTTTCCCTCTTAGGAGCCCAGCAATAACCCTGATAAGAACTTCTCCACCAGCCCAAGTCCAAGAATAAAAGCAGCACCTAGCAATGCCCCAGCTTGTCCATAGTGAACATGTGAACGAGAAATAAACTTTTACAGTTTAAAGATCCTGAGTTTGGGGAGTTATTTGTTACTGCACATTAACTTTCTCTACCTCAACAGATAGAAATAATACAAGCAAGTGATTAAAAGAATGAAATCAGCGATCAAATTGCGTGGCTTCAAATAAAAACTCTACCACTATTATTTATACTATTAAAATTCTATTCTAAAAATCTGACCCTTGAATTAGCCAAAGAGGATGTATAACAAATGTAATTTGGATCCTTGAATATTCTCACTGGCAAATATTGAAAAACAGGTAGGGTAACTCACAATTGGTTTAAACAAAGAGAAATATATTACAAACCTTGTGTATATAGCATTTATTCATTATTTTAATTATTTATCATCTTCTTGCTCCCTTCCCATAATTGGAATAACATATCACTAACATTTTTCTATTTCTGATCTTCTTCATACTTTGGAGTCCAGAAAATAAATGGCATATTATTTTCTGCTATGCTTTCTTGGTGTAGTTGCTAACTCATTCCTTGTAACTGCTTATTATACTTATGTTTTGATAAAGAAAATGTAAATTTTGTCAAGGTAATTATGCCCTACATGCTTTCAAAATGACTTGGAGTTGCTTACAGAACTATAGATAACTCAATGGGGCCAAAAACAAGTCAGGAAATGAGTGCAGAGAAAAAAGGCAGACCTATCAGAAGAATTCAGAACGTAACACTGACTCCAATAGGAGATTACATGGTTACTAAAATGCTTTTGTAAATTCAGCTTTGAAATTCCTAGTGTCCATAAACATAATCACTTATCAGATACACAATGTCCAAAAATTTTTAAAAGGCAATCATTCATGAGGCGCACAACTTTTCATGTCATGGAAATCTGTGGGACATTTCTTCTGAGGGTCAACTTCAAAGAGAAAATGTGAGATATCACCCTTAGCAATGTCCTTATCCATATCCTTACAAACACAACAGCAAAAACAGGGAAAAAAAAAGATTTCTCACTCTGAATTCTATTAAGAGTTGCATTTCACCCTATGACCTGAGGAAAGATTCAGTCCAAGGTGATAAGTTCTTCCAAGTTATTTCTTTACATTAAGTTTATGTAGTCATTTAGGTAGTGTCAGGTTCTTTATATCTAATATTCCATGTGACATTTCTGAACCCAATACAAAAACAAAGACCTAACAACACTGTTCATTGTTACAGATCCTCCACGCTCTGTGCACTGCAATTTCTTTGTGCCAAGATATTAGGAAAACATTCTGGTTTATCTGCAAAAGAATTTTGAATACACAAGATCATATTCCTTTATTCAGTCCGACAATCTCCACATCTCTTGCCATCAACATTCTTTTCTATTGTCATCTCCAATTCCATAGTTATTTTTGATGTAGGTTTTCTCAAGCCATTCTTCTTCACTTTATAACTCCATTACTAGTTGGGCACTTCACTTAAGTCATGTGGAACCAGTATAGAATGCTTTGTTCCTAAATAATAGTGTAATTCACGATCGATACGCTCTATTGGTGTTTATATAGAGACTATGCAATAATGTTACCATTGGCCCTTCTCTACAGACTGCCTTGCTCTCTAGAGTTTTCTGGGCTTGCTTGTCTTCCTATATAAATGTCAATGATTTTTTTGTTGTTGTTGTTACTAGGGATTGAACTCAGAGGCATTCTACCTCTGAGCTACACTCCCAGCCATTTTTTATTTTTTATTTTAAAACAGGGTCTCATTAAGTTGCTGAGGCTGGCCTCAAACCTGTGATCCTCCTATCTCAGGTTCCCAAGTACTGGGAATACAGGTGTGTGCCACCACACCTGGTTATCAATTATTTTTTCCCAATGAGTTTTATATTAAAATTGTGACTTGTTGAAGAATCCCAACATATACAGTCAAGAAAAAGTTTTTTTAAAGGCAAAATCATAAATAGATTTAAGTATCTCCTTTGGATCTCAAATTCAAACTTATGAACATGGTTTTTCAGGAGCCCTATAATTGATATTTTTAAAAAATCTTCACGTAGACATGTATCGTCATCTTGGTTCTGATACTCATATCTAAAAAAGATAAGGATTTATTAGTTCACTTTGGAAACTAATATTGAGACACTGTTCATATTCTTGTTTGATCCAGAACAAATTGGTTGATTTCCCTGTGATCCTCTTTCTTCATCTTTAAATCAGAGTTTATAATACGTCCTACGTCATGGGGTCATCACAGTAGTTTACCTGGGTTAAAATACAAGCACTACTTAGGGCTACACTGGGGAACAGTGTGAGTAGAGTTAGTACCTACTATTATTGCTCTTGAAACAATTTTTATCATTCCCTCCAGTTTTTCTTCATCAGCTATTCGATAGCATAAAATGATAGAAATGGACACCATGAAAAGTGAACACACTTTTAATTTTCAGGTAAATTCAATATTCTACCTCATTAGAAAGAAATGAAGCTACAAGTTTTCCTACACACACTATTTTAATCAACAGACACCATAACATTTCAATCAGCGATAATTTAAGAAAGATTTGTTATTGCTAATGTCTCTTCACAAATTAATGCTTTGTGTTAAAAGTCCAAATAGAACTAACTACAATTTTGGATTTTTTTTAAACTTAAAAATCTTTGCCCTCTATTCAGCTTGTATCTAACAGCCCTATTCACTTATCCCTGGGTTGGCCACAGGATGAAATAAAAAGAGCACTGGTCTGCTGTATCTCTCACCTTCAACAAAAGTCAACTCAAAATGGATCAATGACCTAGAAATCAGACCAGAAACCTTGTAATTCCTAGAAGGAAATGCAGATCCAACTCTCCAACATACAGGAACAAGTAGAGACTTTCTCAATAAGACCCCTAAAGCTCAGGAAATAAAACCAAGAATCAATAAATGTGATGGCATCAAATTAAAAAGCTTCTGTACAGCAAACAAAACAATCAAGAGCATTAAAAGAGCCTACAAAATGGAAAAAAGTCTTTGCCAGCTACTCCTTAGACAGAGGACTGTATGAACTCAAAACACACACACACACACAATCAATAAATGAGAAATTGAACTAAATAGATTCTTCTCAAAAGACCAAATACAAATGACCAAAAACTTTATGAAAGATGTTAAATATCTTCAGCAATCAGGGAAATATAAATTAAAACTACACTGAGATTTCATCTCCAGTTAGAATGTCAACCATCAAGAATACAAATAATAAATGACAGTGAGGATGTGGGGGGAGAGGAATGTTTACACATTGTTGGTTGGATTGTAAATTAGTAAAACCACTATCAGTATCAGTATGGAGGTTCCTCAAAAGACTAGGAATGGAACCACCACAATACCCAGCTATACCATCCCTTGGCATCTTTCAAAAAGAATTAAATTCAGAAGACTATAGCATAGTGCTACATGAATAATAATGTTTCTAGAAGCACAATTCACAATTGCCAAGTCATGGAACCATCCTGGGTGTCCATCAACAGATGAATGAATAAAGAAAATGGGGTATGTACACACAATGGAGTTTTAGTCAACCACAAAGATGAACAAAATTATGTCATTTGCAGAAAATTGGATGGAACTGGAGAACGTCATGCTAAGTAAGATCAGCCAGACTCAGAAAATCACCTGCAAGTTTTCTCTCATATGTTGAAGGTAGAGAGAGATAAAAAGGAAAAAGAAGAGACCTCGTGAAAATTAGAAGAGAAACCAGAGAAGGGGATCAGAGGAGGGAGGGAGGGAGGGAAAGGGGAGGTATTGGGGAGGAAACAGACCAAATAATGTTATGTGCACATATCAATGTATCGCTATGAATCTCACTATCATTTACAATTACAATGCAGCAATAAAAACTTTTTTAAAAAAAGAGCACTGGGGCCGGGCGTGGTGGCGCATGCTTGTAATCCCAGTACTTTGGGAGGCGGAGACCGGAGGATCCGGGTTCGCGGCCAGCCTCAGCTCGCTCTCTCTCTCTCTCTCTCTCTCCCTGTCTCTCTCTCTCTCTCTCTCTCTCTCTGTACCTCGTGAGGCCCTCCGCAACTTCATGAGACCCAGTTTCAAAAATAAAGCATAAAAAAATAGGGCCGGGGGCGTAGCACAGAGGTAGAATGCCCCTGCGTTCAATCCCCGGTACCGCAAAAAAAAAAAGCAAAAAAAAGCACTGGTCTAGAAATCAAAAACTTGTGAACTAGCTCTATCATTCACTAGGTCATTACATTTAAGCAAAACATTTTCCCTTATTTAGACTTTGCTTCTTTCAGAGGATGAAGGAAAAAGATCTTTTATTATTATTAATAGTTATAATCTCAGAAGCTTTCCACATGTTTTCTACATACATTGGATAAGGTGACACTAACTCTTCTAGGGTTAGACATCTAATATAGACTTGTACAGAAGATGAATGTACCTTATCACCTCTTACCTAATTTTCATTCTTTCAAGAAAGAACATAAAGTTTTCATTTTTAAGGTAACTAAAAATACATTAATAATTAGAATATCCTTAACAGCATGAAAACTCTCATCCCTTTCTTTCCACAAAGGAAACACAAATTTGACAGGATTTTTTACTTTTGCAATGTCAAATTTCTGGCTTCTTGCTAGTTTTTCAGAAATATAAGTGAGATAATAATTCCCAACTTTTGTCTCTCAGAATATAAGCCCCCAAATACAGCCCCTTTGCTTCCTTCTGTGTGAACATGGCTGCCTCCCGGGACTTGCATTCGCACATGCCAAGAAGGAAGGTGTCAGCTTATTTATTTGGACTTCTAGGATTGCTGATATCTAAAAGGTGGGAGTAATCATGTCATTCACAACCAGTATCATGTACTGCACATCTTTGCAGAAACCATGATGTCACAAAAAAGTAGGGGATATTTCTGGAGTTACATTCCCCTCCCCCCAAAATAAGACAAGCCCACAAAGGATTGCTGATCCCAGGACCTCCAGGGGACAAGGACTGATCATAGGAGATAAAGAAGAAATTCCTGAAGGTTTCACTGGAAACATGTTAGAGTCTCCCACAGAGGAGGGGACTCTGGGCTACAAAAGTAGAAAGAGAAGTGGTCAGCCAGAAGGGCAGGGGGCTGGGCTAAGTCAGCAGGTGCCACAGAAAAGCAGAGCCTGAGGCCATCATGTTCTAGGGATTATACCAGGAGGGAAGGCTGAGTCTCCATCCTCCTGTGAGCCATAACTGAAATATCTGGGATAACCCACCCACCAGGAGAGGCAGAAGCAGACTCTCCTTGAAGAAAACGTCCCTCATGAATGCCCAGAGGTCTCCCGCAGATTAAAAGCAAGCATGACTTCACAACATCACGAAACACAGAGGGAAACAAGGCACTATGGTGAGAACCAGCACAAAGAAAAATTTAAATCAAAAGAAGTGCAGACATTGAAACCGCCTGGCATTAAGAAAAAGAGCTACACATGAAATTTGTAAAAAGAAAAACGTGATTGCCAAGAGAAGTACAGAGTAAGAAACCATGAGAAGCAAACAGAACTAAAAATATTGCACTTCACAGAACTAAAACATAAAATTGTTGAAATAGAAAGCGCCATGCATGTCAATAGATGAGAGAAATGATCGGTTAGGGGAAGACTTTGCCAAACAATTTATCCACAACACAGCATTATGTGATAAAAATATAGAGATTAAAAGATATAGATGATAGACTAAGAAAGTCTTACATACTCATTTTATTAAGGATCCCAAAAGAAAAGGAAAGAAGAGGGAGGTGGGAGGAAGGAAGAGGTTAGAGGGAAGAGGGTAGAGGTAGAGATGGAGAGGGAGAGGGAGAGGGAGAGGGAGAGGGAGAGGGAGAGGGAGAGGGAGAGAAGCAAAGAAAATGGAAGGAACAAAAGGCAGGCATATTACAAATAATAATGGTTATAAAATTCTTAGAACTATAAAATAAAAATTCACAGATCTGAGATAGATAAAAATGCATCTATATTTGACATATAATAAAATCACAAAATAAATACCTTTTTGTTTGTTTTTTGTTTTTGTTTTTGTTTTTTGCAGTACTGGGGAATGAACCTAGGGGCATTCTACCTCCGAGCTACACCCCCAGCCCTATTTTTTATTCTTTATTTTGAAACAGGGTCTCACTAAGTTGCGGAGGGCCTCACTAAGTAACTGAGGCTGGCCGCCAACCCGTATCCTCCGGTCTCAGCCTCCCAAGTACTGGGATTACAAGCGTGCACCACCATGCCCGGCTACAAAATAAATATCTTATAAACGATCAGAGAAAAGTATAGTTCACTCCCCTCCCAAAGCAAGAGTGATATTAGAACAACTAGAGAATTCTCAACTAAAAGCCTGAAGACAATGGAATAACAACTTCAAAGTGATGAGAGAAAGTAACTGTCTACTGAATTTCTGCAGAAAGATGAAGGGAATATAAATATTTTCAGATAAAAACAAAAAGTTTACCCCCAAGATATCTCCAATTAAAAAAACTGAACAACATATTTCAATAAGGAAAATATTTTAAGAATAGTATTAATAAATGGGATGGCAGTAAGCTAAAAAGTTTAGCTCATCAAAGGAAACCATTGAGAGTCTAAAGAGAGCCTACAGAATGGAAGAAGATCCTTGCCAGCTATTCTTTTGATAGAGGACAAATATCTAGAATATACAAAGTACTTAAAAGACTTAACACTAAAAAAAAAAACCCAGTCAAGAAATGGGCAAGTGAACTAAATACACATTTCACAAAAGAAAAAAATGACCAATAAATATATGAAATAATGTTCAACATCATTAGCAATCAGGGAGATGCAAATCAAAACTACACTGAGATTCCATCTAACCCCAATCAGAATGGCAATCATCAAGAAATCAAACAACAATAAATGTTGTCGAGGATGTGGGGAAAGAGGAACTCTTCTACACTGTTGCTGGGATTGCAAATGAGTACAGACACTATGGAGATCAGTGTAAAGATTCCTCAGAAAAGTGGGAATGGATCCACCATATGATACAGTTATACCATTTCTGGGTATCTTTCCAAAGGAACTGAAATCAGAATATTACAGTAATATATGCATATCCAGGTTTATAGAAGCACAATTTACAATAGCCAAATTGTGGAACCAACCCAGGTATCTATCAACAGATGAATGGATTACAAAATTATGGTATATACACACAATGGAATTCTACTCAGCAATAAAGAAGAGCCAAATTATGTCATTTGCAGGAAAATGGATGGACCTGGAGAACATTATGTTAAGTGAGATTAGCCAGACACAGAAAGTGAAGGGTCATATGTTTTCTCTCATATGTGGAAGCTAGGGAGTAATCTGGATAGCAGAGGGACTTTAGAAAATGGAGAAGAAATTCCAATGGAGCCAGGGAGGTGGTCTAGGGGAAGAGGAGTACGGAGAGGGAGGATCAATGAAGGAATCACTTCCATTGACATTATATACATATGTGAGAATACCAATGCCAATCTCTATCCTGTATGGGGAAGTGGGGCGGGAGCTGGGGGAAAGCCCAGCAAGTGCTGTGTGTATGTTACTATCACTATGAACTACATTATGTGAGACTATAATACACCAATAAAAGTATAAAATAAAAAAAGAATAGTAGACTGAGAGTTTACAAAATAAATATGTCTGAATAAGGTTTTGGGTGGCTTGTTATTTTTTTAAACAAAGGGACAATACCAAAAGATTTGAGACTATTTAGAGAGGGAAGGATCAAATCAAAGCATTTTAATATACATTTGTCATACAGGAATCAACACTGTATTCAGCTGTGAAGCTCTATTAAGTAGAATGTGAATAATGAAACTATAATAAGCTTAAGGATAAGCCCTAAAGAATAGGAGTTACACATATAAATTCTAAACTGCAGAGATCGAAGAACTGAAACAAAAGGGATAAAAACAAGAAAAAATATACCAAAAAGGAAAGTGAAGCAAAAAAAAACAATGGACCCCACAAAAAGCAGTAGAAATAACTCTACATAATCACAATAAACATAAATGGACTAAAATCAACCACTAAAAGATGACATTAAATTTAATTTAACACAAGCCGGGCATGGTGGCGCACGCTTGTAATCCCAGTACTTTGGGAGGCGGAGACTGGAGGATCCGGGTTCGTGGCCAGCCTCAGCTCTCTCTCTCTCTCTCTCTCTCTGTC
>PVJS01055893.1:0-12515 GCA_004027185.1 Glis glis
AGAGGCAGAGTTTGAACCCAGACAGTCTAAAACAAATTTATGCTCTTAACTACACAAATTACTTGAAATATATGTATGAATATAAACAGAAAAATATACCCTTATATTTTTTTCATAATAAATCTGAGCTATACTTAGCCTTTTGATCTGCCCAGAGAATTTACTTCAGGGAACAAATGTTTATACAAATATGCAAAGGCAAAAATATAGGCATTTGCTGTATGCATATTTTGCTTGCTTAAAACAGTATATTATCCATTTTACAAATATATTAAGAGAAACTATAAAAAAGAATCTATCTTTGAACAATACAAAGCTTCTTTTACTGTTTATAACTATAAAACCAAGAATGAAAAGCTTGAATCTGTTCTCTAATTTTTCTTTAATCAAGGATGCAATTCAATCGAGTTTTTATCTGCCCATTTATCTAGTATTTTATTACCTGAGAATACCAACATGCAGCTTTTATATTCCTCTTTGGGGAAAAAGGAAATAAGATAACTCTAAGGACATTTAGTCAATTTCTTGCTCGGGCATTTTATTTTCCTTATATTTCCTAGGACTTTGCTGTGCTACAATAGAGACAGGTCCTCACTACAGTGTACCTTTTCCCCTCAGTGATATAAACATTGAGGGGAATTATATAAACTTCTCTAACAAAATGATAACATGTTGTAGTCAATTTTTTTAAAAGGAAAGGTCTGCCTGCATAAAACAAAAGGAAGACCCATCCCAGTGTTTGCTTTCCCAGTCTTAGCAGATTCCCACTCATAATGGCCCTGCTCAGCCGGGCATGGTGGCACACACTTATAATCCCAGTACTTGGGAGACTGAGACAGCAGGATCACAGGTTTGCAGCCAGCCTCAGCAACTTAGTGAGGCCCTCCACAACTTAGTGAGACCCTGTTTCAAAATAAATAATAAAAAATAGGTGTGGGGGTATAGCTCAGAGGTAGAATTCCCCTGGATTTAATCCAGTACCATAAATAATAATAATAATAATAATAATAATAATAATGGTCCTGCTTCCTATGACTGGTTTCACTATTAACATAAGTAGTTCTAAATCAAATATATCTAGAATTGTCACACATTACCAGAGTAATCCAAAGAATATCTGGAAATAACTATGGTTCTACAGCTAAGAAAAAAAATCACTCCAATCCCAATGTAAATTCTGATTCCATCACAGTTTCTTAAATGTATGAAGAGTAGTGATTGCAAGAGAATTCATATTAGTATCAAACTATATTTTGTGATGTATACTCAAAAATGCTCCCTTCTACCTTCTACTTCTGAGCAAAAATGCTCAGAGGTAGAATGCCCCTGGGTTCAATCCCCAGTAACACACACACACACACACACACACACACACACACACACACACGCAAAGATTCCTTCTAAAGGAAGTCACAGCACCAGAAATTCCAATTAGAGTAACTCCTTAAGTACCCAGACAACACCATAAAAAATGCCTTAGTATTAATATCTTATATATGCATAAGGTATAATTAACCCTAGAAATAAATCTGTATTTGTACCATTTGTCATAAGAGAAAAAGGAGACTCAAAAAGGTTACCATACATTCCCAAGATCACATAGCTTGACTGAGCTACCATTCAAATCCACAACCATATGGGGAATGAAACAGACCAAACAATATTATGTGCATATATGAATGCATCACTATGCATCTCACTATCATGTACGATTAGAATGTACCCATAAATTTTTTTTTAAATCCTCAACCATCCCAGACTCTCTAGTGGGAGTCTACCTCTGCTCCCAAGTAAGCTAAAAAGAAATAAGAAAAAAATTACACATCAACATAAAATAATGGTTTAATTTCATAGAAAACACACAACAAAATTTGGAGGGAAATGGAAACAAGAATATATATCACTCATGAGGTAGGGTCTAGACAGTCAGCAACAATGAGGGGACAAGCCCAGAAAAGGCATATTACATAGATAAATCGCTTTCACAGCTTAGCTGAGGCCTATTGTGGTAGTTTTATCTTCAGTAGCGTAAATTCAGTTAGTACCTTAATTTCTATCCATTGACAAGCCTATTTCTTTTCCTCACAACAAAAAACACAAGGAGCAGATACCTTCTCAGGGCTTTAGGGCTTGCTCAAACACATGCCAAAGTGACAATAATGAAGTAACTGCTGCCTCTACTTAGATTATTTAAAGGATTATCAGAAATTCTCCTTTGTTTTAAATTGAGAGATATTGCTTGATTGATTAAAAAATCAACAAGTATATGTCAGTATTCTTATTTCTTAGTTATTTCTGATGGGTATTCCTTCAATTATATAATTTTCTATTTCTTTCTTTCCAAAAAGAATAAACAAGTGAAGTACATAGGGAATGAGAGGAAAAGGACACCTAGAGATCACCTGTTAAAATCACCTGCCTGTAGGCATAACTGTATTTAAAAAAAATTGTAAAATAATTAGAAACAATTTAAAAATGAAAAGAAAACCTCTCAATACATACCATACCTTAGTAATATTTCTAAAATGGCACTAAGCACAAACATGAAATATAATACTAATGTGAAGATACTTGTTTTCCACATTTTATTTTCCTTTAGCTATTTTTCTAATTTTTTCCAAGGCCTAGACTGATAGTGGTTCTAGCTGTGATGGCAGACTTTAAGTCATCTGTAATCTGTCAACTTATTAGCCATGTAGCCCTGGCCACACTATATAAATACATGAGTTTCACATTCTTCATTGTAAAAAGGATTCACAATAGTATCTTCCTCACAACAGGTCTTTAAGGATTAAGTAAGTTTCAAAATTCTATAGCATATAGTACATGTTTAACACAATGACACTTGCACTGATGTGAATTATGCATATGAAATTTCTGTGCATGTTCTAAAGTATTATAAAAATGGCACTATTGACATCACTAACATTTAAGATTATATACATAATCTTCATTATTTTTACAAAAATAACACCTCAAACCTAACAGGGTCATTAGAGAACTAAATGACATAGTACATGTGAGCAATATTTGACACAAAGCAGGCTCTCAATAAATGTTTAGAAATCTACAATTAAAACTCCCAATGAAGCCTGGAAGATTTAGAACACTATCTAGCCCAGACTACCATATGACTACAATATTTACATATAATAAGCTTTCATTTATAAGACAGAATATTATGTTGGATATTAAAATCATCAATTATTCATGTTTGGAATCCAAAGACCTTCATGCAATATTATTAGAGCCAATATAGTGTGAATTCCCCTTGTAGAACATTAGTTTTAGAATATATTAACAAAATGCACATATATAATTATACACATATATAATACTGCTTTCAATATATGTAAATACTTTTTCATATGTCTGCATATATGGCACATCAGTTCTTAAAATTAATATATTGCAATCATTATAATCCTCAGACTTTGTTAAAAATTTGACATACTTCAATTTTTCAAAATCTTTAAATGATTCATTTTTTATATCCAACTTACTCTTTGTACAATGTATGATCATATTTATATATTTGACATCTTCATTAGTTTTATCTCCTCTCCTGGCTCTCTCCCAGAGTCAAGGCACATTTCTAACTGCATCCTCATCACGTCTACATTGCCTCAAACTCAAAGTGCCTAAAATAGATCTATAATTTCCACAACAAAACCATTTCCCTTGATTCTTCCATTTTTGTCAATGAATCCCCAAGTTTAACAACTATGTCTTTTTCTATCCCTTTCTCCTCTCTGAAAAGATAACGTCATATAGAAGGAACACTAAAGGGCTTTGGAGTCAACTACATCTGGGTTAGTCCTGTTTCTACTTCTTAGAAATTGTGTGAGCCAGGCGTGGTGGCGCATGCTTGTAATCCCAGTACTTTCGGAGGTGGAGACCGGAGGATCCGGGTTCGCAGCCAACCTCAGCTCGCTCGCTCGCTCTCTCTCTCTTTCTCTCTCTCTCTCTCTCTCTCTCCCTGTCTCTCTCTCTTTCTACTTAGTGAGGCCCTCCACAACTTCGTGAGACCCGGTTTCAAAATAAAGTCTAAAAAATAGGGCCGGGGGTGTAGCGCGGAGGTAGAACGCCCCTGGGTTCAATCCCCGGTACCGCAAAAAAAAAGAAAGAAATTGTGTGAGTTTACACAAGTTAGCGTATCATTCTAAACTTAAGTTCCATATCAGAAAGATAGAAATTCATCTTACCTTGCAGGATTTGGTAAAACTTACCTAGAAGGCATATGAGGTACCTAGGAAATAGTGTTCATAAATGTTGATAAAGCAACTTCTCTTCCTTCATCATAGTCAGTCATCAAAAACTGCACAGATCCTTTCTTTGAAATGTCCCCCGTTTCACCCTGTTCTGGAGTCCTCTCATTTATTTATTTTGTATTGGGGTGGCGGGGAGTTACTAGGGATTGAATCCAGGGTCTTGTACATGCTGGGCATGAGCTTTACCACTGAGATACAGCTCCAGCCCAAGTCTAGCCTTCAGTGGAATAGGAAGTTAGCCAAATGAGTCTGGAATTCAAACTCTGCTGTACCTTCCTCCTCTTTAGGTTTCATGGACTCTAAGTCTATTTTTTTTTTTTTGTACTAGGGATTGAACCCAGGGGCATTCTGACTCTAAAATACACCCCAACCCTGTTTGATTTTTTGTTTTTAAACAGGGTCTCACCGAGTTACTGAGGGCCTTGTTAAGATGCTGAGGCTGGCTGTCAACCTGTGATCCTCCTGTCTCAGCCTCCCAAGTACTAGGATTATGGGTGTGCCCCACCGAGCCCAAAAAAGAGAGCTATTATACTCATAAAAACAGGACTTCTTACTAACTTACAAATATCCCATGTGCATTACATCTTTTCCTACCCAGAATATCCTTTCCCTTCCCACCCTTTCTAGTCACAAAAATACTTGCTGCCCTGCCCTGTGGCAGGATTATACACCCTACCCTGTCAATATTAGGCTTGCTATGAGACTTCAACAGAAATGTGAGCAGCAGTGACATGTGCCATTTCCAAGCAGAGCTTTGAGAACTATTGCTTTGTTCCAAAAACGGTCTCTTTTCTTCTTATATGAGACCAGAAATGTTCCAGATAGAAGCTACTCCATCAGCCTGGCTCCTAACATGAAAATATGGAAACAACACTACAGCTAAAATACATGTAGATGAAAGCAAGAAATAAATCTTTGTTGTTGTAAACCCATGGAATTTTTTAGTCATTTATTATCACTATATAAATTAACCTACACTGGCTAATATATACCCCATTTACCAGAATCTCCTATTAAGATCTTTTTTTTTTTTTTGCAGTAACAGGGATTGAACCCAGGGGCATTCTACCTCCGAGCTATACCCCCAGCCCTATTTTTTATTCTTAATTTGAAACAGGGTCTCACTAAGTTGCGGAGAGCCTCACTAAGTAGCTGAGGCTGGCCACGAACCCGGATCCTCCTGTCTCAGCCTCCCAAGTACTGGGATTACAAGCGTGCACCACCACGCCCAGCTAAAATCTATTTTAAGATCCGCTATCTCCGATAAGCTTAACCCTGAGTTTGCTTTTCCTCCCCTAAATTCCTAGAGTTCAGCTGTACTACTTTGGGGTCAATTCTAATCTACTCTTGTCTTGAATATTATTTAAATATGAATTATGCATAATTATTTAATGGCTGCTAACACCACAAAAACAGAAAACCAGACATTAGTGCCTCTTAATAGGAACACATAATACTACTTTTGAAGTGGTCTTGATTTAAAAAAAAAGCCAAATCTAATCAAGCTTCTAGATATATCCAATCAGTTTTTAAAAATACAGAAAAATGTGCTGAACTATACCAATCAGCAAAATCTAGAAAAACAATCTTCCTCCTGCAAACAAGCAAACAAAAAGATAGTAAAAGAAAAAGAAAAAATGGAGGGGGAGACCATATATGAAATAATCAAATTTAAAACAAAATGAATATTGCTGGACATGGTGACACACACCTGCAATCCCAGTACTTCAGAGACTGAGATAGGAGAATCACAGGTTCAGAGCCAGACTCAGCAACTTAGCAAGATGCTCAGCAACTTAGTGAGACCATGTTTCAAAATAAAGAATTAAAAAGGGGCATATGGAAAAACAAAAGACCCAGAATAACATAAGCAATTCTGAGCAATAAGAACCATGCTAGAGGCATCACAATACCTGAAGTAACAAAAACAGCATGATTTTGGCACAAAAACAGATACAGAGACCAATGGAATAGAATAGAAGATAAAGAAACAAATCCACACATTTATATCCAGTTGTTTTTTGACAAAGGAACCAAAATCATGCCCTGGAGAAAAGATACCCTTTTCAAGAAATGGTGCTGTGAAAACTAGATGTCCATATGTGGAAGAATGAAATTAGATCCTTATCTTTTACCCTGCACAAAAGTCAACTCAAGATGGATCAAAGACCCAGAAATTAGACCAGACACCACCCAATAACTAGAAGAAAACCCAGGACACACTCTCTAATATATAGGCACTAGTAGAGACTTTCTCAACGAGAACCCCAAAGCTCAAGAAACAAAAGCAAAACTCAATAAATGGATGGCATAAAATTAAAAAGCCTCTGCACAGCAAAGGAAATCATCAAGAGTCTGAAAATAGGGCCTACAGAATGAGACAAGATCTTTGCCAGCTACCCCTCAGACAGAGGTCTAATATCTAAAATATATAAAGAACTCAGAAAACTTAACACTAAAAAAACAAATAGCCAGGCATGGTGGCACATGCCTGTAATCTGAGTACTTGGGAGGCTGAGACAAGAGGATCGCAGGTTTGCAGCCAGCCTCAGCAACTTAGCGAGATCCTCAGCAACTTAGCGAAATCCTTGGCAACTTAGTGAGACCTTGTTTCAAAATAAAAACTTTTTAAAAATAGG
This sequence comes from Glis glis, assembly GCA_004027185.1. NCBI lineage: Eukaryota > Metazoa > Chordata > Mammalia > Rodentia > Gliridae > Glis > Glis glis. The sequence goes on from PVJS01055893.1 coordinate 6,911, forward strand.
GCTGGGGGTATACCTCAGAAGTAGAATGCCCCTGGGTTCAATCCCCAGTACCACAAAAATAATACAAATAACCCAATCAATAAATAAGCAACTGGCAATTGAACTGAATAGACACTTCTCGAAAGAAGACACACAACTGGCCAATAAATATATGAAAAATGTTCAACCTCACTAGCAATTAGGGAAATTCAAATCAAAACTACACTGAGATTCTATCTAACTCCAGTTAGAACGACAATCATCAAGAATACAATATGTATTTGTATGTGTGTGCGCATGCGTGCATGCGTGTTTGGGTATGACCATTCACACACACACACACGTCTTTTATAGGTATGTTGTTTATATATTTAAAAAATCTTAAATTCACATTATATATTTAAGAGTTAGTAAATAGTTCCTATATAAGAGATAAAATCTGATAATCTATGTATGAAGATAGAAAGAAGGACATAAATTTACCTCTCTGGTGGGTGTTTTCAACCTAGCCTACCAGAAAAAAAGGGGGGAGAATTTTTTTATTCACAAAGATGGTCTAAAACAGGAGTTTCAAATTGTAGGAGGTATCCAGGTAACACCAAATGAGTGACACAAACTGAAAATAAGGGCTTAAGGAGAAAATAGGGAGTGTTGGGGACTGTGTCCCTTCTAAAGGAGATAACAGCTACTCAGTTCCATCCAGCAGTAAATGTGTAGCAACAAAGACCAAGCTTTATCAAATGTCCTGGATTTTCAAAAGTCAGAAATGCATATTATAACATGAAATCGATTTCTAAATAATTGACAATCTAATCTAATTTCTTATTTATATCCTTCATATGCCCAACGAAATATATCTGATAGCTTGATCCATATGTGCTGCTAGTTTAGAGCCACTGGTCTAAGAAAAACTTAATAAAGAGCCTGGTGGCATAAAGGGAGATGTATTCCAACTCCTCCCTGATAGCAAAAAATTGTTTTGTTAATAGCCACTGAAAAGAAAGGAGAAAACCCGCCTGATTCATGGCCATCTTTGATGTTCTTGTTGTGTAAATAAATTACAGAAGGTTAGTTCTTTGTGGGCAGTTGTCATTCATTCATCGTCTTATCCCAAAATAAGGCTTCACTAAGCAAGGCTCTGTTAAATTAGTTTGAAAGAGTGGTTAGAACTTTCAGTTTGAGTAAATGAATCAAATGGACCAAAGGCTTTATCTTTTACTTACATAGCCAGTTGGAAAGATACAATACCCCTAAGTCAGCCCAAAAACTGTATTGGTTTACTCAGATTTATTTCCCCTTGAATCTGCCCAAGTTTTGACATATGGTCATAGAAACTGTACACAGAAAAATTAACTGTGGAGGACTAGCCTGTAAAAGACCGAAAGATACTACCAGAGACCTTTCAGCTTCATGTGCCCATGTTTTGATTAATAGGGTACACATTAAAGGAAGGTAAGAGACTCAAGTTTCTTATGTTCCTAATTTCTGTTTAGAAGCCAAATTTAAATTTTAAAAATTTTATTATAATTCAAAAATAACAAAGTTACATTTTCAATTCCTGAAGAAGATAATGTGGTGGGAAATGGGAAGTTCATTCACCCAATATTACTTTGTGCCTGATATAAATTTGTTTATAATCTCATAAGAAAAAATGCACACAATTAAGAAATATGAACACAAAATAACTGGAATACTAGTAAGAATGTAGTAAGTATGGTTCAAAAAAGTCTATATACTTAAATAACTTAAAATAAATGTTTATTTAAATTCTATATAACTATGTATGCTTTTCCAAAATGAGTAATTAAAACTTGCAAAGAAAAGGAAAAGATAAGTTTCAGAATTAAGAAATGTGGTAATTCCCTGATATATCCAAAGGACTGCTTTACTTTTCATCAAATGCAATTTTCTTAGATTCAGAAAACTAATATGAATAGAAAGTAGATTTTAAGCCCTGATTTCTCATTTTGAAAACTCTGCAGTATTCAAAAGGCAAACTTGATTTTTTAGGAATTCCATATACATAAGTATTTTTTAAATTATATTTCCTAGCCTACTTCTCTTTGGCACTAAATATTCATAAAACTCAAGGTAGTTGGCAAAGGTAGCCCCATGTCTATTTTAGAACTGAAGTAACTAAGGGTCAGAAACTTCTATTGACCTGCCAGACAGATTATAGGTAGCCAAGTAATAAAGAAAAAGAGAACAATAAAGAGCAGAAGGACGAAAGGGGCCAAAGATCTAAGGTTTACTCAGTAGGCCAGTCTCTGATTTAACTGCAGTAAGGCAGGGGTAGACAAGGCCTACAGCAGAAAAATTTGAAGAAAGCTAGTGCTGAAAAGTTTAGAGAGCTTGCCTAATTTCTAATTTCTCTGAAAAAAAAAACAGTTTTATACTTAAGAAGAGAAAAAGCTTTAAAAAATAAAAATCAGCAATGTAAGAACATTTGGCTTGCTAGGACAGAAACAATAGGAATTTATCCTCCGGATATTTAATCCTGTTTTTGAAAATGAATTGATCAGAACTTCTAAATTTTCAAAGTATGTATTTTTCAGAGCAGATTACCCACAGAATATGGATGTTTTTATAACTAACAATGAGAAAGATCATTCACACAGCTTTAAGTGGGTAGTGTATTTTTAAGGGTGAGCTGGCAACTTTTGATAACCTAAATGTGAAATGGCATTAAAATTAGGTAACTGAAGAAATTTTTACTTAACTACATGTCATTAGTATCACATGTACCTGAATGTAAAGTTTGCTGAGAACAACTTTTGCCAAATTGAAACCACTTTGAAAGTAAGAATGAGCCGGGCATGGTGGCGCTCGCTTGTAATCCCAGTACTTGGGAGGCTGAGACCAGAGGATCTGGATTTGCGGCCAGCCTCAGCTACTTAGTGAGGCCCTCCACAACTTAGTGAGACTCTGTTTCAAAATAAAGAATAAAAAATAGGGCTGGGGGTGTAGCCTGGAGGTAGAATGTCCCTGGGTTCAATCCCCAGTACCACAAAAAAAAAAGAAAGTAAGGATGCACAAATGAGAAAGAAAAAGATTCCCCACCTTCCCTCTCCCCCCAAAACTATTTAACCCCTGGGATCATAATGTAGTTCACTAGTTAGTTACAACACTCATTGTCTTAGAATTTATAACTCCTTCACGTTTCAATTAAAAATATATGCAATACCTTAATTACCTAGAGTTCCTGAAGTGAATAAAATAAAGATATACTGATCTAGTCACAATGAAAATTTTCCCAGTAACAGAAAAAGATCTAATCAGTGCAGAACAACTTGAAATTACTCCCAAACTGGCAAATGTGAATCCAAAGGAAGGAAAATTCCTCTTCATAGGACTTTATTAAATCATGTTATAGGAGTTAATAAAAAGAGTAAACTAGACCACAAGTCCTTCCTCAGAATATAGGGGAAAGTAGTTTCCATGCAGCTGAAGACTAGACTGCACATAGTTTAAATTAAATTGAAATTTAAAAAATCCACAGGATAAGCATGCTTTTGTCACTCTAACAGCAAGACACCTCATTAGAGAAAATAATAAAAATTAGCCACCTCCTTTATTAGATCCTTTGTTTCTTCATCTAGCTCTATAATACATGTGGTACTGAGATTCAAATCAAAGACCCCACAATATTGATAAACCTAAACTAAGATAAAGTCTTATCATTTTTATAGGAAAGTCAAAAACATTTACAACAATTTTTATCAGGCTACAAAAAAGGTTGCAAGCATTTCTCAAAATCACTACTACTCTTGTGGCATGCTGGTGATGACACTGATAACACGAGAAGTTGGAGCATTACCGCTTAGGATCACATTTCTAATTTTAAATAGAATTAAGTTCTTCCTAATATAGTCATGACACTGGAACTAATGTTCTATCCATATACCATACATTTATAAAATTGCTTTCTTGCAGCAGCTGGCACAGCTACATAATCAGAGAGGGTCTTTAAACATCTGTAAAACTACATGTCTCATGGAATGGAAGGCACCAATTAATTGTAAGTTACCTATAGAGTTTCTACTATACTATATGCACTGCACACACCCTCATGACTTTATTAGATAAAGGATTAGTATATCCATTTTAAAGATGAAGAAAATGAGGATTAGAGAAGCACTACTATGTATGTATATACATATATATGGAAAGAGAAAATTGGAATTTTAAATCTTATCTGTGAAATTCCAAAACCTATGCCCTATTTCCAATTAAGGTTTTAAATATGTGTGTCCCATCCCAGTTCACCAATTATGTTTGTATCACATTCAACTAGGATATTTTGTTTGTAAAATGTCAAAAGGTACTCTTTTTTCCTTCATATTTGTCAATACCCTCAACTTCCAAAAGTTTAAGTTCAAATATTTAAACCTAAAATTTATGAAGTCTTAATTCACTTGGTCCACAAATACTTACTGAATGCCCACTATGTCATAAGCCTGTGTGAATTGCTATTTTGGTCCCAACTATACCTAGAACTAATTTACTAGATGAGTGCATAGAGATTTCTAAGATGAAAAACTTCATGAACCCCATGATTACAATAATTAGAAAAACTGCACTTTGTGTTTAACATATTTGCCGGGAAAGCAATGTATGTTTTACCTCTTCCAGTCTAAGGAAGAAATTTTGTGTTATCCTAAGTCCTACTGTGTGCCATCCCCCTCCTATAAGTAATGATATTTTACAGCTAGGAAATAAAGCTAGGTGGCAGAATGGGATAGTCCTATCAGTATGGACTTAAAGCCAGATAGACCTTAGTTCTAGTTCTAGTAGTTATTGGTTGTGTAGCCTTAACCACATCACTCAACCATCCTGGACCTCAATTTCCTCATCTATAAAGTTGGAATAATTACACTCCCTTTGTAGAGATTTTGTGAGACTAAAACAAGGTATATGCAAAGAATGCCTGACATAAAAGAGGCACTCTGCAAATGGAAAAAGATTGGTGTACTGAAATAACTTTCTTTTCAAAGACCATTTCTATAATACTTGGTTTACTGAAATAACTTTCTTTTCAAAGACCATTTCTATAATACTTGGTTACGTATCTCTATTCATTTTAGGGCAGTCTATAACTTTGATTAATTGAAGGGGAATCAGGAAATTGGGTTGCAGTTCCTCTTCTTGCTAGCTGTACAACCTTGGGTTAGTCACTTAGCCTCTAACAGTCAGTATAAGAGTAACAGTTCACACTTCCCTTACCGTGTGCTATAATCTTTCTCATGCCTTTTCTTCTGACAAGAGAGCAAGAACAGAAAGAATCTGAGCTTTGGAATCAGAAAACTTCTTTCCAGTCACAAAAGCCTGAACTAATCATTGAATCTCTCTTGAATCTAACTATGTAATCTTAGATTCTTTCTTAGGTCTATAGTGAGGCAAAATGAGAGAAAGCATAAACAAAGTAAACTATAAAGAGGCTAAAGGTGTAAGATAAGTAAAGAAAGCTGGGCGTGGTGGCACACGCTTGTAATCCCAGTACTTGGGAGGCTGAGACAGGAGGATCATGGGTTCACAGCCAGCCTTAGCTACTTAGTGAGGCCCTCTGCAACTTAGTGAGACCCTGTTTCAAAATAAAGAATTAAAATTAGGGCTGGGGGTGTAGCTC
>PVJS01055894.1:0-12517 GCA_004027185.1 Glis glis
CCAGGCTCGGCCTGCAGCCGCCGCAGCCAGCGCTCCTGCAGCGCCAGCAGGTCGGCGTACTGCGCCCGACCCAGCCACACCAGCCGGACCGCGGGGGGAGGCATCGCGCAGGCCTAGGCGTCCCGGACCCCGCCTTCTGCCCGCGCCTTGGGGCGGGGACTCAGAGCCACGCCCCGGCCCGCTGCTCGGAGTCCCGGGGCCAGCCCCTGGGAGGCCGCGACTCCAAGCCTCCGCGCAGGCTCGGCGTCAGCCATTCCTCTCAACAGCCGGTATTTAGTATGTGCTGTGTTCTGCAGGCCATCCTAGGCTCACTGTGTAGGAGAAAAAAAAAGAATCTGCCCTAGTAAACTTACATGCTTAGAGCAAATAATAAGTAGGGAAGTATTAAATAACTTTATTTCACATAAGTGCTGTGAAAAGCATGGTAAAGTGGTATGTCGGGTTGAGTTTCTAGAAGATTCTAAAAGAGATTAGCATGCAGGAGATTTATGGGGGGGGTACTTCAAGGCCAGCACTATAAGAGAGTGGTAAAAAGCAAAATTAGGGGAAGGAGAAGGTGAACTGGGCAACAGTTGTATCAGAGTCCTTAACCATCCCAAAGAACTCTCTGAGCCTGGTATGAACCATCAGCTCTTCCAAATTAAAGCAAGAAGGCAGAGATTTCTCTTCTTGCTTGTCCAGTCATGGATACAGGCACACCTGGTAAGGCACTATGACTTTTGACAAGGCTGCTTTGTTTAGTGGGATGCAGGAAGATCCCAGAGAGAAACTCAGTTGTGAGTCATCAACAGCCCACTCCCAGAAGCTGGGGGAATGACCTGCTAGGTCCTGAGAGGGGATCTGGACCACAGCACCCACTGGGTTGCAGTTGGAAAGTCGTGTAAGCAATTCTGTTAAATAAATCGGGAGGGGGGGGCTGTTCTTATACATTTAAACACATTTTCTAGGCCTTTGAAAAGTTTCTTACCTCCAGGTGCTATGCCTAATGGATCAAGATTCTGTGGATGAAGAGGCCACCAGCCAAGAGAAGGAACCAGGGCAGGTGTGATCTCTCTCTCCCTGACCCCCCTTCTAGACGGGAAATCAGCCCCTGCACCAGTGTGTGCTTAGGTTTAGTATGCAATTTGTGAAGCTAAAGGAATGTAAACGCTCAAATATTAACTAATCCTCATGTAGTTGGGGAATAGTCCCAGGAGTGGGTGGGGCAGGAAGTGGGGGGAGGGGGAAATGGTCTGGCAACCAGAATGAGACTCAGGGCCAAGAAGTTGGGAAAAGAGACAAACTAGCATGGGCAGACATATACAATGGTAGGTTTCAGAACAGGTCTCAAAAGTCACTGTGAGTCATCAATGGCAGTGCTGTGGTTGAGAAAATAAACATAGCATTTAGATATCCCCGGGCTCTGAGGGGGAAAAAAGACAGGTTGGATTATATAAGGCCCTGTCCCAGGACACCTAAAACTTAAATAAATATGTCTGAGGTGGGGAAGGTGACTCAGATGACTTGGTTCCTATAGAAGATGAACTCAGTGCTCCAGCCTGGGACGAGTCCTGACATGCATTAGGAGTCCTAAGCAGAGAGGCCAGAGATCCGGGTTCATATTCTGTCTCTATCATTATTTATTTGAGACTAAGAGCTCCTTTGAGGTAGGTAATACCTAGTTTTATCCCCGGATCTCCAGCTACCATAGAACCTGCTACCCAGTAAGCTCTTAGTAAATGTTCACAGAATGAATGAGTGATTTGCTAAATAACTTGCTATGTGTCCTTCAACTGAAACTGTTTACCTGGGGTACCAACCAAAAAAGGAAACACGGGGTTAAGGTAGCCTCCAAGTCCCCAGCAATCCCAAGTTTTCAGGGCATGAAGACTGATATTTGGCTATTGTCCCAGTATTGGAAAATTGCCCCAGAATTGATATCCAATAAAAATGTAAAAGGTGGTCAGAGCCAGGGTGCTGCGTAAGCACTCAGCAGGGAAAGACTGCAGATTGGCTTGTTATACTTCAGAACTTTCCCCTCCCCTCTCCTTTGCCCTGATGTTAACCCATAGTAAAAATGTAGAAGCAATTAAAGCCTTATAAATATAAAAGAAATTAAAAGCCCTGAGATCAGACGTAGCTCTGCCTGGCACATCTTAAAACTGTGAGGATAGCAAGAGCTTTATGCCTTGCCCTTGGAGATTACACACAGCTGCACTGACTGCAATCAGTGCCTCTGTCTCCCTTCTTCTCTGTGACCCTGCCTTGGTATGCAGGATGTAAAAATCCATGTGCTACTTCAAAGCACCCCTAATTGGTAGGTAGCAAGTACAGCAGAGATAGGGAAAATGGACTATTAGTACCTGCCTTTAGCAGCTAAGATAGTAAGTGGGACAAGATAGCACCACCTGCATCCTGCACCTGCATGGGAAATGAGTTGCTGGCCCGCTGACTTGGTAACTCTGATAAGAGAATACCAGAAAAAAAAAAAAAACTGTATTTAAGAGACAAAGCTCCAATGAGGGGCAGAGTTCCATTTTCAGGCTCTCCAGTGTATCTCTCCAGCATGCTGCTTTTTTCTTCCCTATTTCTTACTTTGTAATAAAGACTTGCTTAAGCTGCACCCAAGCTGTTATCAGTTCTTTAATTTTCCTCATTCAACATAACTATTTGAATAGAGGAACGGAGCCCACAACGCCGTTACAACCGTAACAGCTATCATCACCCCAAAAAGTGTTCAACCTATAACATACTGAATCAAATCTCTACTCAGCCAGGCGTGATGGTACATGCCTGTAAGTCCAGTACTTGGGAGTCTGAAACAGGAGGATCGCGTGTTCAAGACCAACCTCAGCAACTTGGTGAGACCCTGTTGCAAAATAAAAAATAAAAAGGGCTGGGTGTATCTCAGAGGTAGAATACCTCTGGTTTCAATCCCTAGTACCCAGCTTCCCCCAAATGTCTACTCAACCCAAAAGGCTGAACTCAAAGACTGCCTGCTCCACCATGCCTCCTCTACTACTCCCCTCAACAAATTTTACCGCTGCTGACATTATTCTGCCTTGGTTATTCTGAGCTGGGTTCATCACCTGCCCAAGTTCTGTGACCTGAGAACACAGACTAATAGCTAACACAAAAGTACTTACCATATGTTGGGCACCCTAAAAGCTTTAAAAGCATAAATGCGCTTAGTAATAAAGTGGATACTATAATAGTACCTGTTTCATTTCACAGGTGAGGAAACTGAGTCACAGAGTGAGTAAACTGTTTACTATTGGATTACTAGAAAGTTGCAGGGGGAAAATTCAAACCTGGGTAGTCAGGCTCCAGAGTCCTTGGCCTTAAACAGGACCCTCTCTTACTGATCTTTAAATACCCTATAGCGCACATCCTATGGTTCAGCACATAGTAGGTATACAGTAAATGCTAAGTAAATTAATAAATGACTGCAGTAAGCTAGGAATCTGGGTATCAGAAGGTCATGGAGTTCCCCTGCATACCAATGTGCTTGATGATCCTTAGCATTTCCCCCAATGTATGGGGTTAGTGTGGTATTCCTTCCATACATACATACATACATGCATACATACATACAATGAATAGTTACTATCCTACTCCATTTCCCCCCACCCCACAGTGGGTGTTAGGGATAATTTTTTTTTATTTTGTCCTTGTCCTGGAGGAACTGCCAATCTTGGGGTAGAGACAAACAGGTCCACAGGTAATGGCAGCACAGGACACAGAAGAGGGAGCCACTAACTTCTCAGAGGGTGAGGAAGCATCCCTTAGTCTGTAGGACAGAGACAGTTTGGGGTCCTGCCCGTTCCTAGCCCATGTAGCCAGAGACAAAACAACCTGTCTTCCCAGCTGCTGGCTGCAGCCTTGCCCTGAGGATCCAGAGCCCTGTCTGTGGTCTCAATCCTGGTGTTCTTGCCGGCTATCGTGCCCCTAGAGTGAACCATCTCCCACTTTGGACCCCGATTCTGACAGTTGACCCTGACTTTTCACAATTGCCTGGGGCATGAGGTAAGACACAGACCTGGGGCCTTGGTTCCCTGCTCGGCATCATTGACGCTCTCCTCATCAGCCTCTGAAGTAGAATAGGTCAGACTAAGCAAGGATTCAGGCTGGAGCAGTCACACTGTGTAGACTCAGCACTGGCCTGATCCCAGAACTTGTGCAGATCTCTCATTCACCCTGAGGTTCAGGTCAGGCAAGGGACTATCCACGTATGTGCAATAAGAGACAGGACAGGAACTCTGGTGGTCTTTGCATTATAGGAGAAGGTCTGAAATGTAATGGACCCCTTCCCGGTGAATACTTACACAGATCCCCATTATATAAAGCAGAATAGCTCTGTTTCAAGTAAGGGTAGTGCACCTAAAATATCACCTTCTCAGCCTCTCCCTCCCTGTCTCAGCCTTTAAGTCAATGAGATCTTAAGCCCAGAAGATATGACAACTACCTCCCTCCAGCTTGTTCCCACCTAATTCCTTCACCTTCCACACTTCAGCCAGAGATCTTTCAAAAAGTAGCCTGCTGCCCACTCCCATTTTAAAACAGTACCATTTGTCTATTTGTTTAACAATATTAAGTGATTTCATCGTGTAAGGCATTGAAGCACAAGAAGCGGAATGAATATAATAATCCCTGCCTGTTCAGGCCAGGTAGGGGAGCCCACAAACCTGTTGGCAATTAAGCACATCGCTAAATAAGGTGTGGTGATAGAGAATAAAACAGGACGGTAATCTGAGAAAGTGTCCACAGAGAGGCCTCTCTGAGAACGCTGAGGACAAGCTGGTGTCAACGCAGGGTACATTCCCGGCAGAGAGAAGTCTGTGCGAAGGAGTAAGGTGGTGGATTGAAGAAAAGGAGAAGTTTGGGTGCGGTTGCCATGAAATGAGGCCAGCGAGCTGCACAGACATCAAGCCTTGGAGAGCCCCGAAGGTCACTTTAAGGTTATTGGTCTTATCTTCAGAGCAAAGGGAATGCCCTTGAGTGGTTTTAAGCAAGACAGTGATGCAGTACTATTTACATTTTAAGATCGCGCTGGCTGTTACATGGCGAACAGGCCCTAGGAAGGCAAGAGTGGAAACAGGCCTGGTAAGAAGGGGTCGCGTGGTGGTGCATGCCTGTAATCCTAGTACTTGGGAGGCTGAGACACGAGGATCACAGGTTTGAGGCCAGCCGTGGCAACTTATTGAGACCCTGTTTCAAAATAAAATTTTAAAAAGGCTGGGGGTGTAGCTCTAGTTCAGAGGTAGAATGCCCCTGGGTTCAATCCCTAGTGCCAAAAAAAAGAAAAAAAGGGGTTGTGTTATCCAAGTGAGAGTGATGGCTGCCTGGGCCTAGGGGAGGATAACAGTGGAGATGGAGAGAGGGGAGAAACCGAAGTAAGCACAAGAAGCAGAATGAAGATGATAATCCCTGCCTGTTCAGGCCAGGTTTGGAGGTAGAACCCCCAGGACCAGCTAGTGGATTGGCTATGGGGAGTGAGGAAAAGGGAGGAATCAAGGAAGCAATACTACCCAAGGACCTGGACAACAGAGGACACCTCCTGGGCCCCGTGCTTTAGAGGCCTTGTGTATTCACACACACACACACACACACACACACACACACACACACACACACACACACAGAGTTTAATAAGGAACGTGTGGTTACCGTGACACTCAGGAGCTGGTGCTCAGCACTGGCACTAAGTGTCCTATGCACCTAACACTCTTCCTGCCTAACTGAAATCAGGCCCCAGGGACACACTTCTCCTGGGTCTTACCCTGTGTCCTTGAAACACACTAAGTAAACATACAACAAGATTCACACATGAAAATGCCTGGTTTGAGCAGCTTGGACAAATGCCTACACCTGTACAAACACCACCTTCTCGATGATGGTACGGACCATTTCCACGCCCCAGCTGATGTTCTGTGGGTTGTCTGCTGCCCACACCAGAAGTGGCCACTGCTCTGGAGTATGGGCAGCATGCGTATGGCAAGAGCTCTTGGGTAAGAGAAGAGACACATCAATGAACTGGTCCTGTGAACTCTTTTCTCTCAGACAGCATGAGTGCATAATGAGGGTGTCATTTCCCAGAAGAGCTGAGTCTGTTTTCTTGCTTCTTTTTGTGTTCCAATCTTTGGTCTAGGAGGAACTCGGGAATTGCTTGGTATCTGAAGCAGTTGCTTGCAAGAGCTAATATCTTGCAATATTAAACAATTCACACTACTGTTCTATTTGTTTATATGAAGGTCTAGTTGTAGCATGTAAAAAGAGTGATACTAATTCTTTATAAACTTAGCTATTGCTTTAAAGAATGATGAAAATCACAATATAAACGGTAGAGATTTATATGATGAAATAAAAATATCATTTGTTATATGTGTTTATTTCTTTTTTTTTTTTGCGGTACCGGAGATTGAACCCAGGGGCATTCTACCTCTGCGCTACACCCCTGGCCCTATTTTTTATCCTTTATTTTGAAACCGGGTCTCACGAAGTTGTGGAGGGCCTCACTAAGTAGCTGAGGCTGGCCGCGAACCCGGATCCTCCGGTGTCCGCCTCCCAAGTACTGGAATTACAAGCATGCGCCACCACGCCCGGCATATGTGTTTATTTCTATAAAATTATCTTATTATGAATATGACTATTGTGTATTATATAACTTATTATGTATTCCTATAATGTTTGACCATGAGTCTGTATTTTCTTCCTCCTCCCTTCTGGATTTCTCTGCACCTGGGTTCCAGGGCCATGGCTAAGAGGCAGGGTAAGGGAGAGTGGGAGGGTGTCCAGAGCGGAAGTGATTAAATGTTGAACGAGGGTCTGGTGGTTGTGAGGTCAAAGTCAGGACGGCCCGCTGGGAAGGCCAAGCATGAGGAGGCAGCCTGCTTCCCTGCCTGGAAGGAAGAAGGATGTCCGGGGGTCACAGATGACACTAGTGTTTTGGACCATGGGAGAGAAGTGAGATATCTAAATTAAGGAGGAAAGGCGGACAAGAGTTGCAGGATATCCATATTGGCCTATGTTACAAAAATAAATGCATCTGGAAATGAATACATACGTAAATAAATAAGTACAGATTTTTTTTAAAGGCTCAACTCCACCTTCTTGTTCCATGTTACCAAGGACTAGGGCAATATTATAAGCCAAGAAGAGAAACAAAGAGATTTTTAGATTTCAGATGCTCTGGGGAAATTACAAATGAGGTCTGACGCTATCCTTGTCTTTTTTTTTTTTTTCAGTATGAAAAATACCTTGCCTGACATGGGCACCCTGCCACTATTGGGAGAACCGTGAGAATCCAGTTTGTTCTCAAAACACTGCCATGGGAAGTGAGGTCACAGGGAACATTGCTTTCTCCCATGGCAACCCTGATCAAAAATACATAAGTGAATAAATGATAAGTAGACAATGTCTGGAAGAAACACTCAAGTGAGTACCAGGGCACTTGGCTTCTGGTATGGCACGTTTATACTCAGCTGGGCGCCCTGGGGCAAGTCGCTTTCCCTCTCTGCACTTCTGGGGGGTAGCTGGAGGGTGCTCCTATCTCTCACGTTGTATGAGTCTAGGATGTGCTCTTTTCAAGCCCTTGCAGAGACACAATTGGACACGGGAGAGAAGAAAGAAACTGCTAAGCTTGATAATGCAACTGGATATCTCACAGCTGAAAGAGCATCTGAGAGGTCATCTAGCTCATTCATTCATTCATTCATTCATTCATTCATTCAGTATTCCTACCCCAGCCTATTCCTGGGTAGGGAAGTGAGGATGAGAAATGATCAAAGTCAGCCTCTACCTTCATGGAGCTCACAGCTAGAGGACAGGGAATGACTTGGGAGTGAGGCAGGAAGTTGGATGAATGATTATGCTGCTGAGGTCTATGAGCTGGGGACTCAGCGTGTAGGGTCTAGTTAGGGATGCAGAGTAGGTGACTGCTCAACTTGCAGAGGCCAGGAAAGACTTCCAGAAGAAGAATCTACTCAAAGACTAAGTAGAAGTTCACCAGCAGATAAAGGGGTGGGGTGAGGGGGACAGCAGGACAGCAAATGCACAGATGTTGCTGTGTGGCTCAGTCATTCCAATCCCTGGGCACCTATGTCCTGCCTTATATAGCCTGTCAGTAAAGACAGCCAGGGTTTTGGAAATGATTATACCAGAGTTTCTCAAACTCAAGTCTGTAGACACCCTCAGAGTTAATAGATATAATTTTAGGAGCCTGAAACTTGTCTATGAGAACTATCATGTAGTTCCAGGAAAAGGTGCACAAGGCCTCTAGGAGGAAAGTGCATCCTCCAGGGTCAGGGACAGGTGAATGTACTTCACCGCTTTCCACCTCCTCCCGTGTATAACCTCTGCTGCAGCCCTGTGGTTGATTCCTTAGCAGTGTTTATTAAACGACTCGGGTAAAGCCCTTCATCTCGCCAACCTCCAGTTTCTGAATCTGTAAGAGAGCCATACCAATAACGCTTTCCCTCTCAGGGCTGTGGAGGATTAATGGGGCAAGTGCCTGGGATGCAATAATATTTCTAATAGTCACCATTAATATTAGGCACATTTCCTATTTTATATCATTTGACCCTCCCAGCAAGTCTGCATGGAGATAGTTTATCCCAAATTTATAGCTCAACAAATGGGCTTAGACAGGTGAGGGGAATTTGCTCAAATAGCTGAACTGGGATTTAAACCTAACTCTCAGACATCCAAATCACCTTTGCCCTGACCACTGCACATGCATGACTCACATGCTGCCAGCTTCATCTGTGGACGCCTGCCTTTAAAAACGCTTACCAGAACTGGGTGTGCTGGTGCATGCCTATAATCCCAGTTCTTGGGAGGCTGAGACAGGAGGATCACAGGTTCAAAGCTACTATCAGCAACTTACCAAGTCCCTCAGCAACTTAGTGAGACCCTTCTTCAAAATCAAAAATAAAATAGGGATGGGAGTATAGCTCAGAGGTAGGGCATCCCTGGGTTCAGTCTCCAATACAAAAAAGAAAAATGCTTACCAGATTTAAGCTCTCTGGTCCTCATGCTTGACCTCATGGGTGGCAGGAATTTAATCTAGCTCTACATCATTCGGGGTCCGTTTACTCAGGGCACACCCTCTGGAGGTTGGGATGGAGCAGATTATCAGCTATGCAGGAACAATCAAATGTTCCCTGGCTCTGAGCCCCCACCCAGTGAAGTCACCCACATCTAGAGCCCCTTCCCAGAAAACCCCCACCACTCCGTTTCCTTGGTTGGGTCCCTAGGGGCCCACTTCAGTGTTTGTTACATTGAATGGAACTGAATAGAGCCAGGAGACTTAGGCTCCAGCTCCTGTCCTGCCACCTCAGTGTCTGATTTGGACAAGTCATTTCTGCTCTCTGGACCTCACACTCTGTAAAATGGAGTGTGTGTGTGTGTGTGTGTGTGTGTGTGTGTGTGTGTGTGTGTAGACTAGGCACTTGGTGAAGTCCTACCAATCTTAATATTCTAAGCTTTTAAAGCTGTAGCCAGAGCATCAGCATGAGACCTATGGCCAGATTAAACTTCTTGCAGCAAGGCACTTTCTCAGATTACATTTATTATAGTATATGTTCATGATTTGTAGCAAGAAGTGGAAAAAATGGGTTTACTAGCCGGGCGTGGTGATGCACGCTTGTAATCCCAGTACTTGGGAGGCTGAGACGGGAGGATCTGGGTTTGCGTCCTGCCTCAGCTACTTAGTGAGGCCCTCGGCAACTTAGTGAGACCCTATTTCAAAATAAAGAATAAAAAATAGGGCTGGGCATGTAGCCTGGAGGTAGACTGCTCCTGTGTTCAATCCCCAGTACCAACCGCAAAAAAAAAAAGAAAGAAAACAAAATTTACCAGAGTCATGTATGCCTTCCACAGAATGCCATATTCATCAATAGAAAAGATTTTGTTTGTCTACAGAAATACCATAATCATCTTTTTTTGGATATGAAAAGTGAGTCTTTCTCAACCCCATTTTTTGTGTAAATTTTTTGGGGGAGCATTTTACCTCTGAGACACACTCTCAGACCTATTTTGTGTGTGGGGGGGTGCTAGGGATTGAACTCAGATTCTACCTCCAGTTACACCCCAGAATAGGGATCCTACCTCCAAGCTACACCCCAGCCCTATTTTTTAGTTTTATTTTAAAACAGGGTCTCACTAGGTTGATGGGAGTCTCACTACTTACTGAGGCTGTCCTCGAACCTGCGATTCTCCTGTCTCAGCCTCCCAAGTATTGGGATTACAGGTGTGCACCACCACACCCCGCTAGACCTATTTTATTTTCTATTTTGAAACAGGGTCTCACCAGTTTGCTGAGAGTCTTGCTAAGTTGATGAGGCTATCCTCAAACCCGAGATCCTCCTGTCTCTGCCTCCCAAGAATTGGGTTATAGGTGTGTGCCACTGCACCGGGCAGCATGTAATTCAAATTTTTAATGACTCCATTTTATCTCCTTTGTTAGCTCATAAGCTATAACATTTGTTTTGTTCTTTTAGAGATGTCTTAGAGTTTAGAGCACGCATCTTTAACTTTCACAATCTACTTTAAGTGATAGTATACATTTCACATGTGGTATAAGAATCATTAAATAATATACTTCTATTTCTCTTCCCCTGGTCTTTGTGTCATTGCTGTCACACATTTTATTTTTACATCTAACTCAATGCGACCTTGTTTTCTGTTAGACAGTGAAGTTTCTTTTAAGGAGAGATAAATAAGCCAGGCATGGTGGCACACTTCAGGTATTCTCTCTGTATAAGTCTATCTTTCCATCTCTGTATTCTTTTCCTTCTTGCTGAAGAATTTAGTTTAGCCTTTCTTACAGTGCTTGTTTGATACATTCTTTCAGTCTTTGTATGTCTGAAAAAACACAACTTTGTTTTCATTTTTCAAATGGTATTTTTGCTGGTTACAGAATTCCTGGTTCACAGTTTTTTCTTTTCAGTACTTTAAAGTGTGTGCTGCTCTGTTTTCTTATTTGCCTTCTTTGTGTGTGTGTGTGTGTGTGGTACTAGGGACTAAACCCAGGGACATTCTACATCCAAGCTACACCCCCAGCCCTATTTTATTGTTTTATTTGGAAACGGGATCTTGCTAAGTTGTTAAGGACCTCACTAAGTTGCTGAGGCTGTCCTTGAACTTGCAATCCTCCTGTCTCAGCTTCCCAAGTACTGGGATTATAGGAGTGTGCCACCATGTCTGGCTCCACTTGCATTCTTTTCAACAAGAATTCTGTTGTCATCCTCGTCATTGTTCCTTTATACATAACATGCCTTCTTTTCCTCTGGCTTCTGTCAATATATTCTCTTTATCACTGATTTTGAATAATTTGGGTATGGTGTGTGTGTGTGTGTGTGTGTGTGTGTGTGTGTGAGTGTGTGTTGCTGGAGATAGAAGCCCGGGCTTTGTGCATGCTAATCAAGCATTAACCGCTGAGCTACATCCGCAGCCCTTGATATATCTCGATGTAGTTTTATGTTTCTTGTGTTTGGCATTTATTGAGCTTTGTTTTTCCAATGGGTTTATAGTTTTAATCAATTTTAAAAAGAATTTCAGCTGTTATTTCTTCAAATATTTGTTCTGTTCCCTCCTTCTCTTCTTTGGGAACTTCAATTACTTAGACTGATTGAAGTTGTCCTGTAGCTCACTATGCTGTTTCTTCTTTTTATTATGAATATTTTTATTTCATTTTAATCTCTGTATTTCATTTGTGTAGTTTACATTACTATGATTTCAAATTCACTGCTCTTTCCCCCCTGTATGCCTAATCTACTATTAATCCCATCCAGTATATTTGTCATCACAGAAGTTGAGGTTTTCATTTATGAGAGTTTGATTGTATCTTTTGTATGTTTTCCATGTTTCTGTTTAACTTTTAAGCATAGGAAATACAGTTTTAGTAACTGTTTTAATGTTATTTTCTGCTAATTTTGATATCTGTGTCAGTTTTGGGTCAATTTCAATTGCTTGATTATTCTCCTCATTATGAGTCATGTTTCCTGTCTCTTTTTATGTCTCCTGATCTTTGATTAGATGTCAGATGTTGTAATTTCTTCCTTGTTGAGTGATGGTTATTTTCATATTCCTGTAAACACTCTTTAGCTTTGTTCTGCCAAATAGTTAAGTTAGAAACAGTTTGATTCTGAGCTGGGCATGGTGGCGTACACTTGTAATCCCAGTACTTGGGAGGCTGAGACAGGAGGATCACAGGTTCGTGGCCAGCCTCAGCTACTTAGTGAGGCCCTCCGCAATTGAGTGAGACCCTGTTTCAAAATAAAGAATAAAAAATAGGGCTGGGGGTGTAGCTCAGAGGTAGAATGCCCCTGGGTTCAATCCCTGGTGCCACAAAAAGAAAAGAAAAGAAAAGAAAAGAAAAGAAAAGAAAAGAAAAGAAAAGAAAAAGAAACAGTTTGATTCTCTTTGGTCTTGAATTTCTGGTTTTTTTTTTTTTTTTTTAGATGAGTCTGGAGTAGCCGGGCGTGGTGGCGCACGCTTGTAATCCCAGTACTTGGGAGGCTGAGACCGAAGGATCCGG
>PVJS01055895.1:0-12516 GCA_004027185.1 Glis glis
TATGTTTATATAGTATATATGCCTACAGTAATATATGTGCATAGTAATATATAAGCATATGTTATATAAACATAATATAGTTTATACTACTGTAATATATACTAAACCATATTATGTTATGCACAGGTATTATTTTTGTGAAATATATCATATGCATATATTATAGTTATATAAGATATAATAATGTGATATATTTAAATAACATGATATGGTATGTTTATATAACATACAATATATATTAAGAACATATGCATTTAAATAATATATATATGCGTTCTGCCACTGGGATTATATATTATAATATATATACACTCTACCACAGGCTATATAATATCATATAATATGTAGCATTAATGTAATATATTTAAATACAGAGAGAGAACATACATATGTAATATTTTGTGTGTGCGTGGTACTAGGGATTGAACCCAGGGGTATTCTACCTCTGAGCTACACCCCCAGCCTTATTTTATTCATTTATTTTTTGGTACTGGGGCTGGAACCCAGGGGCATTCTACCTCCAAGCTACACCCCCAGCCCGATTTTATATCTTATTTGGAAACAGGGTCTCACTAGGTTGCCGAGGGCCTCGCTAAGTTGCCGAGGTTGGCTTTGAGCCTGCGATCCTCCTATCTCAGCCTCCTAAATACTGGCATTACAAGCGTGTGCCACCACACCTGGCTTTTATTCTTTATTTTTAAACAAGGTCTCACTATAAGTGGCTGAGGCTGGCCTCCAACCTGCGATCTTCCTGTCTCAGCCTCCCAAATACTGGGGTGACAGGCATGTGCCACCACGCCCAGCTTTCTATGTAATATTAAATTTATATATTTCATACTTAAAATTAGGTTTTTCAAGGACTGTCAGTTTCCATAAAAGTGAAGCAGCCTTTCAAATATTGGCATACCTTCCATTTGGGATGTAGCTTCTCGCCAAGGCCTGACCAAAACGAGCTAGCATTTGCCCACAGTATCGGGTGAGGTCTGCATTGAGTTTTCTGTGATGGCCACAGCTAATTCTTACAACCTGGGTGGCTGAAAGCAACCTAAATTTCCTGAAACCCTTAGAGTCCTGGAGGCTGCGTGTTGACAGTCAAGGGTTTTCCCTTTGAGGGCTCTGGGTGGAGCATCCTTTCTGGAGTCCTCGGAGCTCCTAGTGGATGTGTCCTCACCATCCTGCATGCCCTTGGCGTGTGGACCCGTCCCTCCAAGCCTTGCCTGCCTTCCCGCGGCCTCTTCCCTGAGCCTTTTCATCATCATCATCATCATCATCATCATTATCATTATTATTATTATTGTCATTCTATTATTATTTGTGTGGGAACACTGTCTCACTAGGTTGCTGAGGGTCTCATTGCTAAGTTGCTAAGGCTGGCCACGAATCTGCAATCCACGTACACAGATCTCTTTCCTTTTTCACATAAGGACAGGAGCCATCTTTCCACGCACATAGATCTCTTTCCTCTCTCATATAAGGACACGAGCCATTGGATTTATGGTCCACCCTAAATCCGGGATAATTTCCAATGCAAAACCTCAACTAATCACATCTTGCAATGACCTTATTTCCAAATAAGATCGTGTTTTGAGATCTTAGGCCACATAGTATTATGGTGTGGATCTAGAATATTCTCCTTCCCCGCCAAAAAAAAAATGTTCATGTGTTGGAAACACAGTTCCCATTCAGCGAGGAAAAGGTGGGGCATGGCTGGAGGAAGTAGGTTCCTGGGGGCCTGGCTTTGAGGCCTCTATGTCTCCTTGGCCCCTTTTCAAATCTCTGATTTCCTCCTGCCATGAGCAGAACAGCTCTCCTCCGCCACCATGTCTGCCCGCCGTGATGTTTCTGCCTTGAATCCAGCTCACCATGGACTGAGCCTCTGAAACATGAGCCTCCATCAACATTTCCTCCTCTAAGTTGTGCTCATCAGGTATTTTTGTCACAGCCATGGAAAGCCGACATGTGAGCGCATGGATTGGAAGGGGATCCTGTTCAACCCCTGGCAAGATGTGTCTCTCCTTCTCCCTTCTCTGACTCTCCGTTTAAACCAGTACTCGAGGAGCTGGAAAGTCGTCACTCCGAGGAGGAGGAGAATGGCTGCTATTCTGAGCACAACCTGTTAGTTTTTGCTTTCGTATGTTTGTTTTTGTGATACTGGGGATTGAACTCAGGGGCATTCTACCTCTGAGTGACACCCTCAGCCTTTTCATTATTATTATTATTATTATTATTATTATCATTATTATTATTGTCATTACTATTATTATTATTATTATTTGTGTGGAAACACTGTCTCACTAGGTTGCTGAGGGTCTCATTGCTAAGTTGCTAAGGCTGGCTGTGTGAATCTGCCATCCTCCTGTCTCAGCCAGATTGAACTCAGGGGCATTCTACCTCTGAGCGACACTCTCAGCCTTTTCATTGTTGCCATTATTATTATTATTATTATTATCATTATCATTATCATTACTATTATTATTATTTGTGTGGAATCACTGTTTCACAAGGTTGCTGAGGGTCTCATTGCTAAGTTGCTAAGGCTGGCCACTAATCTGTGATCCTCCTGTCTCAGCCAGATTGAACTCAGGGGCATTCTACCTTTGAACAACACCCTCAGCCTTTTCATTGTTACCATTATTATTATTATCATTATTATCATCATTATCATTACTATTATTATTATTTGTGTGGAAACACCGTCTCGCTAGGTTGCTGAGGGTCTCATTGCTAAGTTGCTAAGGCTGGCCGCGAACCTGCGATCCTGCTATCTCAGCCTCCCAAGCACTGAAATGACAGGCGTGCTCCACCATGCTGGGCTATAGCCTGTTATTTTTAGTGTGAAACTGTCCGTGGAGAACCCGGGTATAAGAATCTGTGGGCGCACCCATCTGTCATGGAAATCAGAACAAACACAGTGAGAAACTATAACAACAACAGGATTAGGAACCCGAGAGTCCACCCTGCGTCTCCTCCTTTGCCGATTAACAAGGCTGACTGCAGAACACCCAGGTCTGTTGTGGCATGAATTGTCGCTGCATTAATTGTGCCTCGTTGTCCATCCTGAACTTAGTAAGCACTGGGGTGCTTATCGGAATTCCCTTTCTGTTTTTCCCTGTCCTGGTGGTATTTAGCATTTGCGGCTGGATGAATGCTCGGCCACCCCGTTCCCTGCTGTTCCTTTGTAGGAGCTGGGCTGCCATCCCTAGGCCGCCTGTCCATCAGAGGGACACAGGCACAAAAGCCCGGCTCCGGGGCCGCCCGCCAAATCCGGGGAGGCGGCCCCCGCCCTGAGCTCACATTCAAGACAGATTATCTCCGCTTTCGGGGGACACTGTGCGAGCCAAAGGGCTGTTGACAGCCTTCTTGAGGCGCTCCTGTGACCGCACAAAAGGAAAGAGAGAGCTGATGAGCATGGGACAATAAATTGGACACCCCAGCAGGGACCAAGGGGGCGACCCCCAGTGTACCCGTCATGGATGTCGATTGGGGTCAACCTGCATAGAATATGGGGGTGCCCCGTGTGCATCCCCGGGATGGACGGGGGAGTGAGGGACCCGTGGCCCTCTCCTGCCTTCCTCAAACCAGATACCCAGGTGGACGTGAGCATCATACTGATCATGGCCAAGCCCTGGGTCTACACAGTCATTTTCTTTATTTATTTTTTTGCAGTACTGGGGATTGAACCCAGGGGCGTTCTACCTCTGTGCTACACCCCCGGCCCTATTTTTTTATACTTTATTTTGAAACCGGGTCTCACGAAGTTGCGGAGGGCCTCACTAGGTAGAGAGAGAGAGAGAGAGAGAGAGAGAGAGAGAGAGAGAGCTGAGGCTGGCCGCGAACCCGGATCCTCCGTCTCCGCCTCCCAAAGTACTGGGATTACAAGCGTGCGCCACCACAGTCATTTTCTTTATGGGGTAAAAGAGGAATGGGATGCTCACTGTCTCTTTCCCCCTCTCTCTGTTTTTCCTCTTGTTTCTCAAGTCCTTGACTCTCTCAGAAAAAATAGGATGGCTTCAAAGATTTTCCTGTCCTCAGGTGGGATAGTTGCTGTACAACAAGGCGCGAGAAACAGAAATTCCAAGACCACCGTCTCGGTTAAGGCGAGGCTTTAATACCGCGGGGCTACCGTCCACCAGCACAGGCTAGAACGGCAGCCCCTTGTGTAGCTCACAGCTCCCTTTTTATAGAACAAGCTGGGGTTACAGACACAGATTTTTGCAGTTTGGGTTCGAATCATCCAACCACAGAAAGTTTTCTCTTATTTAGAAGTAAAGTGATTAGTTTAGGGTCGGGGGTTAAACACAGAGGTGGGGGTCGGTTTTGAGGGCTTTGTCCTGGGGTGGAGGTAAGGGCAGGAACTGGTTTTTCGGGTGTTGTCCTTAGGGGCAATAAGGGCAGGAACTGGTTTTCTGTCCTTGGGGAACTAGTCTTGTCCTTGTGGCAGTAAAGACGGGGAGTTTAATTTTTAGGGTAAAAAAACGAGGCTAAAAAATTATGTTTTCAGGCACATTATCACAGTTGCCTTGACTTTGAAAAATGTGACCTTGGTCTTAAGGTTTGTGTTTTCTTTAGGGGGATCCATGCACACAAAGTGAGTATGTCAGATCGGGCATCATGGCACACACCTGTCTTCCCAGGACTGGGGAGGCTGAGACAGGAGGATGGCAGATTAGAGGAGGCCAGCCTCGGTAACTTGGCAAAGAGACCCTCAGCAGCCTAGTGAGACCATGTTTTAAAATGTAAAGAGATGATAATAAATAAAATCAGGCTGAGGGTGTGGCTGGGAGGTGGAATGTCCCTGGGTTCAATCTGCAGTGAAGAAGGAGGAGGAGGAGAAGGAGGAGAATAAGGAGGAGGAGGAGGAGGGATGGAGAGGGAGAGAGAGAAAAAGAGGGGAAGAAGAAAAAGAAGGAAGAGGAGGAGGAGGAGGAGGAGGAGGAGGAGGAGGAGGAGGAAGAAGAAGAAGAAGAAGAAGAAGAAGAAGAAGAGGAAAAAGAAGAAGAAGGAGGAGGAAGAGGAGGAGGAAGAGGAGGAGGAGGAGGAGGAGGAGGAGGAGAAGAAGAAGAAGAAGAAGAAGAAGAAGAAGAGGAAAAAGAAGAAGAAGGAGGAGGAGGAAGAGGAGGAGGAAGAGGAGGAGGAGGAGGATGATGAGAAGAAGAAGAAGAAGAAGAAGAAAAAGAAGGAGGAGGAGGAAGAGGAGGAGGAGGAAGAAGAAGAAGAAGAAAAAGAAGGAGGAGGAGGAGGAGGAGGTGGAGGCAGAGAAGAAGAAGAAGAAGAAGAAGAAGAAGAAGAAGAAGAAGAAGAAAAAGAAGGAGGAGGAGGAGGAAGAGGAGGAGGAGGAGGAGGAAGAAGAAGGAGGAGGAGGAGGAACAGCACCTAGGATTAATAACTAGGCTTGGGAATCAGGGTAAGTTAGCAAAATAAAAATGTGCACATCCTGGTTCTCAGCATCTGGGAATGTGTTCCTTTTCATGGTAAAAGGCATTTTGCAGATGGGATCCAGTTAAGGATCCTGAGATGGGCCGGTGGTCAGGGATTACCCCGACGGCCCAATGTCATTCTCATGGTTCCTACACGAGGGAGGGAGGGAGGCAGGAAGTAAGAGGCAGGAAGTAAGAGCTACTTGGAGACATCTGTTGCTGCTGCTGAATTTGCAGAAGGAGGGAGAGCCAGAAGCCAAGGTCGCAAAGAATTGTTGTGTTTGCTTCTAAAACTTTACAATTTAGCTCTCACCGTTGGGTCTACGCTTCATTTTGAGTTAAGTTTGTGTATGGTGTGAGGTAGGGAGCGACCTAATTATTTTAATTGATGCTGAAGATTGAACACTGGAACATTCTACCTCTGAGCTGCACCCCCAACCCTATTTCATTTTTTATTTGGAAACAGGATCTCACTAAGTTGCAGAGGCTGGCCTCGAACTTGCGATCCTCTTGTCTCAGTCTCCTAAGTATTGGAATGACAGGCATGCTGGCTTCAAAAGTTGGAAACAGAAAGAAAACAGACTGTCTCTTCTGGAGCCTCCGGGAGGACCAGGGCCTCACCAACACCCTGGACTCTACCCCATGCTGGACCGCTCGTCTCCAAACAGCAAGACTGTGCATTGGTGTTCAAGCAACGTTGGTTAAATCCAACATGGGGAACAAATGCAGGAAGGAATGGGGGAAGGAAGGAAGGAAGGGGGAAGGAACGAAGGAAGGAAGGATGGGGAAAGGAAGGAAGGAAGGAAGGAAGGAAGGAAGGAAGGAAGGAAGGAATAATGATCAGCTTGCACGAGTTCTGTTTTGGGGTAAATCTACTGTTTTAGGATACTTAGAGCTGAGCTTAAATCCTTCTTATTCTGACTCCATTTCTGTTCTTCAATATTTTCTTCTCTGTGATATGAAACACCGAAGTTTGATGTCTGCAGTTCTTGGAAAAGATTATTTTTTATCTACATCTAATAATAGCATATGGGTCTTTGGGGGTTGAAGGAAAAATATAATCTAGTCTGGAAACATTGATATACTTTCTACTAGAATAGAAGTTAATGCTTTGTATGTAGAGCATGAATTTAAATAGTAGATTTCAAACCCCTTAAAGTTTTGATTACATAGATAGATGGTGATGAGGATAGATGATAGATAGTTGATAGATGGATAGATGATAGATATATGATGGATAGATGGATGGATTGATAGATAGATAGATAGATAGATAGATAGATAGATAGATAGATATGGAATATGGATAGATAGTAGATAGATGATAGATATAGATAGATAGATAGATAGATAGATAGATAGATTATATATATAGATAGATGGAAAGATGGATAGATGATAGGTCGGTAGATAGGTGATAGACACTTAGATTAATAGATGATAGATGATAGATAAGATAGATAAGATGGATAGATAGATAGATAGATAGATACATATATGATAGATGGATAGAGATAGGTAGATGATTGATGGATAGATAGATGCAGATGATAGATGATGATAGATAGATGATATATAGATATAGATAGATGGAAAGATGGATAGATGATATGTAGATGATAGATGATAGATGATAGATAGATAGATGGATAGATAGATAATGAATGGAGACATGATAGATAGATGATAGATGATGATGATGATAGATATATAGATAGATGATAGGTGATAGATAATGGATGGTTGATAGATAAATGATAAATAGATGATAGATAGATAGATAGATAGATAGATGACACACACACACACACACACACACACACACACACACACACTGGAGATTGAACCCAGGGTCATTCTATATGGGTCTTTGGGGTTGAAGAAAAATACCTTCTAGTCTAAAAACATTGATATATATTCTGCAAGACTGAGCATGCCAATTCTCTGTTTGTAGAGCATGAATTTAAATAATAATTTCAATCCCCTTAAAGTTCTATGTCATATACTTTTATTATGTCCTGGGGATTGAACCCCAGGGGCATTCTACCTCCATTCTATGCCCAGTCTTTTTATTATCTTGTTTTTTTTTAATTTTGAAATGGGGTCTCACTAAGTTGCTGAAGGTCTCCATGAATCGAGGAGGCTGGCCTCAAATCTGCAATCCTCCTGTCTCAGCCTCCCAAGTACTGATCACACAACCATCCGTATCCCTTCTTGGAGACGGGCCTGCCGTGGAGCGTACAGATACTTCTGGGACATATGCAGTATGAAAACATGCGTGTATTGATGCCACCAGGTCAGACCCATCAATTTTAGTGATTTACCAGTGCCTTAAATTCCTTAGGATCTAGTGAATACATTGCCACCCGGGTTGCTAATTGAGACCCACGTTTGAGCGTATGTAATGTCAACACAGAGCAGTGGATATTAACATAAAAGACTTTGTAAATTTCTTTTTTTGGCATTATTTTAGCTCCCACCCTGGACTTGATAATACCCTTCAAAAATGCAAAACGGTCCAGTAGCTCTTCTTCAACACTGACTCCGCCGGACCTTAACAACCATAATCTTTAGCCCCGAATTCAGGACGAATTACGTTTTCACACCATTTGCAAGGTTATAGACTTAATACTTATATCCATTTTTCTTCATTTGTCATGAGCGTTCCAACTATTGTACATTACTAGACCATCAGAACCTGCCCCATTAAAATGCATATTAGAAGTTTTAATATTCAGCGAAGAATGGAGTAATCTTTTCTTTCTATTGTTGGGAAAATGTACCACAGGAATTAGTTACTCAATGCTAATGTAAAAAAGAATCCCACAGACTCTATGAAAATAGGAGAGCGATCGTCTATTAATATGCAGGGGCCAAAGTGTAGACAGCAGTGTCCAAGGTAGCACTAGACGTCAGCTCGCAGCTCAGAAAAAAAAACAACTCAATATTCCTACGTATCAAGGCTGTGCTTAGCAGATGGAGGGGTTCAAATGGCTCCTCATATATATGAACTTTTCTGCCCTGCGTTGATCTTTTTTATAGAAATAATGTTTTTGCCAGGTGTGGTGGTGCACGCATGTCATCCTAGTCCTTTGGGAGGCTGAGGCAGGAGGATCGCAGGTTGGAGGCCAGCCTCTGCAACTTAGCAAAGAGATTCTCAGCCACCTAACAAGACCCTGTTTCAAATAAAACAATAAAATAAAATAAAATAATAAAATAAAATAATAAAATAAAATAAAAAGGGCCGGGTGTGGTGGTGCACGCTTGTAATCCCAGTACTTTGGGAGGCGGAGACCGGAGACCCGGAGGATCCGGGTTCGCGGCCAGCCTCAGCTCTCTCTCTGTCTCTGTCTCTCTCTCTCTCTCTCCCTGTCTCTCTCTCTCTCTCTCCTTAGTGAGGCCCTCCGCAACTTCGTGAGACCCGGTTTCAAAATAAAGTATAAACCGGGCGTGGTGGCGCACGCTTGTAATCCTAGTACTTTGGGAGGCAGAGACCGGAGGATCCGGGTTCGCAGCCAACCTCAGCGTACATGCGCACGATCGATCGATCGATCTCTCTCTCTCTCTCTCTCTCTCTCTCTCTCTTTCTCACTCTCCTTAGTGAGGCCCTCCGCAACTTCGTGAGACCTGGTTTCAAAATAAAGTATAAAAAAATAGGGCTGGGGGTATAGCGCGGAGGTAGAACGCCCCTGGGTTCAATCCCCGGTACCGCAAAAAAAGATAAAATAAAATAAAATAAAACAAAACAAAATAAAATAAAATAAAATAAAAAGGACTGGGGATGTAGCTCAGAGGTAGAATGCCCCTGGGTTCCATCCCCGTTAAATAAATGGATTAATAAATGAATAAAAATTAAATAAAAGTAAGTTACTTTAGAATGAAGGAGAATATCAGGTTTAAAACACAGTTACATAAGAAGACAGCAATGACTACTGCAAAGGTAAATATCTAAACACACATAAAACATCTCTTTTTTAAAAGTGTTTACACGCAAGTTTCTTTTAACAACTATTGATGGTTAGAAATAAAAATTACAGGAGTGTTTTGTAAGGTGTCTCTAGTCGTTGGGGAAGGAAACAGCAAAATAATGAGTATATAAAGGGCAGGAAGGAAATGAGTGCAATTATTCTGTTAAACGTTTCCTCAGGTTGTTTGTGAATTTTTTGACATTGTGCGTTAAGTAGACTATGATAATTCAGAGGTAAATTTTGACTCTAGAGCTCTACTTTGCGACAGAATTTTCCGAGATCATGGGCACTCGCTTTGTCTTCTTGGGGTGCTGAAGTAAAATACCACAGCCTGGGTGCAGGCTTAGAGACAGCAGACATGGAGTCCTCAAAACGCTGCAGGCTGGGAGACCCTACAGGGTCTCACTGAGTGGCTGAGGGTCTCTTTGCTAAGTAGCTGAGGCTGGCCTCGAACCCGCGATCCTCCTGTCTCAGCCTCCCAAGTACTGGGATGACAGGCGTGCGCCACCATGCCCCGCATAAAATAAATTTTTTAAAAAACTGGGACTGACCCATGTATGAATGAATGTTGCCTAGATTGTCAGTGAGACTGGGGCGTTATTTTATCTCCTGTGGTCTGTTTTGCAGAACTCTGAGTGAGGAAATATTTCAGAACTTTGGACAGAGCACACGCCTTGACCAAAACCCAGGTCGCTCATAAACATATTACATTAGAACTTGAAAAAAAAAAATCTAACCATGACTGGGAAGAAAACTTTATTTGTAGGAAGGCTCAGTAAAAACAAAAAATAGATTGACTGTTTCATAGTTGTACGTCGGCTGATGACTTAATAGCCGCATTGGGCTCCTTGAAAGACAATTAAGGTCGAGTCACAAGATCAGAATGAAGATTGTGGCCCATGTTATCCTCCAACTGTGAGGCTTTGGGGAAGGCACTTACCTATTGCCTGAGATTGGAAAATGGGCTAAATATAGATTTAAATAACTTCTGTCCCTTGGAGGCAGAGGGTGACTTTAAAAGTTTACAACAGCTTGATAGAGAAATATTTTTAGAAAACCAAAAGACCAGCTACCACAGCCCATGAAGTTGGGAGGGTGGGGTGGGTCCTGGGGATCGAACCCCCAGGGGCGTACTACCTCTGAGCTACAACCCCTGCTCTATTTTAATTTTTGTTTTTAAAACAGGGTCTCACTAAGTTGCTGAGGGTCTCTTGGCTAAGTTGCTGAGGCTGGCCTTGAACCCACGATCCTCCTGTCTCAGCCTCCCAAGGACTGGCATGACAGGCGTGCACCACTACATCCAGCTGTATTGGATATTTTTTATCTTTTTTTGGGGGGAAAAGTTTATTTGCCCTGCCTATACTACCTGTTTTTTCCAGTGTGGTCTCTGTTGTAATCCTCGATGTGTTGAATCACAATCGGTTGTCATGGAGATGATTGCAATGTCACACTCAGGATTATGACTCCAAGTGCAGAATAAGCCACAGAATCCCATTATCATGCAAATGACCTTCAAAGATGCACGTGACTCAACAGGCATCATTTCCTTTTGTGGGATCCATTTTGTTTCCCCTTTCTGCATAGAGAAATGTGTCATCATCCCTGAAAATCAATTTTTTTTTTTGGTGCTGGGGATTGAACCCAGGGACATTCTCCCTCTAGAGCTACAGCCTCAGCCCTATTTATTATTTTTTTTATTTTTATTTTGAAACAGGGTCTTGCTAAGTTGCTGAGGCCAGCCTCGAACCTACAATCCTCCTGTCTCAGCCTCCAAGGTACTGGGATGACAGGTGTGTACCACTGCGTTCGGCTCCCGTAAACCAATTTTAAGATAAATAATGTCAGAACTTAGAATCCTATTTTAGAAGGAGACACCCTTGTACGTAAATATAAATATTAAATATATATTTAATACACCCTTGTATGTAAATATATATTACAATATGTTGCAATGACCATTTTGGGGAAATCTAATGATGTGTCCAAATCCTTTAACCAGAAGAAGTTTTCCCACTCAGAAGAGCCACTGTGATGGTGCTACATCATTGTCAGATTCCGGGCTTAGAAATAAACAACTTGAGAGCTGGGCGTGGTGGCGCACACTTGTCATCCCAGTGCTTGGGAGGCTGAGACAGGAGGATCCAGTTCGAGGACAGCCTCAGCTACTTAGTGAGGCCCTCCGCAACTTAGTGAGACCCTGTTTCAAAATAAAGAATAAAAAACAGGGCTGGGGGTGTAGCTCAGAGGTAGAATGCTCCTGGGTTCAAGCCCCAGTACTGCCAAAAAAAAAAGAAAGAAATACACAACTTGAATGAGAGAGTGGATATGGCTCCATTGGCTTCTGAGACTGCAATCGCGGCTGACCGTGCCTAGGAGCTTTTACCAAAGTCCTGACCTGAAACAGAGATGGAATGGTTCCTAGGACACCGGGAAACGGCTCCTCTGAGCAGAGACACCGTGGAACGAATCTGGAACAGTAACCAATCTGCCCTGTGATCCAACCTGGAGCATAGACGGAAAAAGAATGGGGTGAATCCTGATGGAGGGTGTGTATACATCCATGCACACCTGAAACACACACACACACACACACACACACACACACACACATATTATATATATTATATATGTTGTGATAGATAGATATATACTGTCCCCTACAGAGTTCAATTATTACTACTCAGGGTTGATAGAGTTAAGTCCTGAGGGTTGTAGTCTCATCAGTGGATAAATGCATTGTAATGGATTTACCTGGGTGGTGACCCAGGCCAGAAGGGTATGGGTGGAGGAGGTGGGTCCCTGGGGCTGCAGTCTTGGGAATTATATCAATGGTTCCTGCTCCCACTGCTCCCTCTCTTGCTTCTGTCTCCATGATGTGAGGAGCGCAGCCCATGTGCTCTCCTTCTTTCTGCCTCCCGCCACCACCATGTCCTGACATCTGTAGTCTGGTTTACCCAGGGAACCCGCGCCCTGTCCTTCAGATGTGTGGTCTACCCAGGGAGCCCGCGTCCGCTCCCTCAGACATCTATTCTACCCAGGGAGCCCGCGCCCTGTCCATCAGACATCTGGTCTACCCAGGGAGCCCACGCCCTGTCCCTCAGATGTCTGGTCTACCCAGGAAGCCCGCGCCC
>PVJS01055896.1:0-12513 GCA_004027185.1 Glis glis
AAGTCTAACAACAACAAATGTTGGCGAGGATGTGGGGAAATTGGGACTCTTCTACACTGTTGGTGGGATTGCAAACTAGTTCAACCACTGTGGAGATCAGTGTGGAGAATCCTCAGAAAACTGGGAATGGATCTACCATATGATCCAGCTATACCACTACTGGGTATCATACCAAAGGGATTGAAACTAGAAAACAATATTAAATAACTTGATGCAGAAATGTGCAAAGAAGAAAGTAAAAGAGGACCACACAAGGTTATGACCCATTAGATAAACATCATGGCAGTTATGCTTCTGTTTGTTCAGATAGGGTAGCAGGCACTTAACTCAGCTCCTGGACTCATTCCGAACCCCTGTTTTGTGATAAAGCATCAGTATATCACAGGAAAAATTTTTTGGTATGGAGATTCAATCCATGGGTGTTGTACCTCTGAGCTCTGCTCCAAGCCCATTTATTTATTCATTAATTTATTTGTTGTACTGGGGGTTAAACCCAGGGATGCGCTACCTCTGAGCCACATCCCAAGCCCTATTTTTTTTTAAATTTTGAAACAGGGTCTCACTACATTGCCAAGGGTGACCTCGAACCTGTCTTCTGTCTCAGCCTCCCAAGTGCGCTGTAATCTCCCCTGGGATTACAGGCATGCACCACTGTGACCAACTCCCCTTTTTATTTTGAAAGAGGGTCTTGCTAAGTTAGTGAGGGTCTTGCTAAGTTGCTGAGGCTCTCACTAAGTTGCGGAGGTTGGCCTGACACCTGCAATCCTCCTGTTTCAGATGGACTGGGGTTATAGGTATGCGCCACCACACCCGGCTCACAGGGAAATTTTTTTGCTACTTCTTTCCCTATTCTTCTTCTAAAATTCATGTTGATTTCACTTAGAATAGGGTCATCTTCCAACCACCCACCCATCCATACATCCATCCAGTCCCCATGTGTACCAGACATTGTACTAAGTGCTTGGAAGAAAAAGTTTCTAGCCCATGGTAGAAGAAAGCCTGGTGGGAAAATGGACACTTGAGAACAGTTACAGGAATTTACATTTCTAACAAAATAAAGATACTGTGCAAACACAGAAGTAAAATAACAGCAAAGAAAACTGGTATCTGTTGAGGCATTAGTGTCAGGCCCTATTTGAAGCTCATTATATATATGAACTCTTTTGTACCTGTGGAGGTCAAGGAGGGATTCCTGGAGCAGACGGCACTTAGTAGAATCATGAAAGGTGAGAAGTCAGCTAGCAGAGGTCCTGGCAAGGAAAATGTATCCCAGAAAGAGAGAACAACTGGTTCCAAACCAGAGTGTGACCTGAGAACTGTAAATGCTTTGTCATTTACCTTTTTGTCAAGAAGGAGGTGGCAACGGAGGAACCCCAAAGGGTCAGGTCATGAAGGCCATGTGCAGGATTTTTAAGGAACTGATTGGCCTAGCCAGATTCTCATATTTCAGAGATCTCTCTGTGTGGGTGAAGCATAGGCCATAGGAGAATAAGGACAAATGCAGGAGGACCAGGAAGAAAGTCCTGAGTGCTGGTCCAGCTGAGAACCGATCAGGGCCTGAATGAAAAGTGTACCTATGGGAATGGAGAAGGGAGGGAGATGTGAGAGACATTTGTAGGTTAGAACTGTTGCCAATGATTATAATAGTCATAGGACACCACAGCCCCGTGGTGTAGACACTGTTAGTCCCATATTATGCAGGAGAAAACAGAGCTCTCAAGGTTACATGGTTAACAAGTGCTGGGGCTAGATTTGAGCCCAGGTTCTTTGACACCAGGACCCACGGATTTGACCCAGTGTGGCACTAACGCCCATCATTCCCATCAGCCATGTTTATAGAGGGACATCAAGAGATAGACTCAAAGAACAACAGGATGTGGAAATAAGAGGACAATGTCTATGATGACTGTGAGATTCCTGCATCAGACACATCCTGGGAGCAAATGTTACTTAGTGTGGCATCAGTGTCTCATCCTATAATAAGAATATGAAGGCGTTAGCATGCATGAAGAGCTGCTGCTTAGCAAATCTTATAACTTTCTTCCTTCTATATATGCGGCAGAGATGAGACTGTCTCAAGGTTCACTGCTATGGTTTGAATATGGTTTGTGTCCTCCAAGGGGCCTGTGGCTTGGTCCTCAGGCTGGTGCTGGTGGGAGGTGGTGGAACCTTTTGGAGCTGTGGCCTAGTGAGAGGTCTTTAGGTTATTGGGAGTGTACCCTTGAAAGGGGTTGTGCGACACCAGTCTCTCTCTGCTCCTGGTTTGCGATGTAATCACTTGTTTGCTCCACATGCGCTCCTTTCATCGCTGTCCACCGTGATGTGGTGCAGCTCAGAACTGAGCTGCTGCCAGGACCATGCCCTTGAACCTCCCAAACAGGGATCCAAATAACCCTTTTCTATTTTTAAAGTTAGCTGCCTCAGGTATTTTGTTGTGACCATGCAAATCTAATACACTCACCGTGGCAGAGAGTCACAGTTACATCCAATAGTTATTCTCACTTTCTTCTGGAGTAATAGAAGCTGTGAGTTTTTGGTGGACTCATGGCCAGCTGTATGGGGGCCACATGTCTAAACGTAAGAGGAAGCAGGACAAGAAACTTCTGGGGAGCGCCTTTCCTCTTCTTCCTGGCTGGAATGCTAACATGACATGGAGCTGAAGATGGTAGAGTAAACACAGAAGGAACCTGGGTCCTTGACATCATGGAGGGCCACGTTAGCCCTGAACCGATGACCGCTGAGTTTCTTTTTCTGTGTGAGCAAGTACTTTCTTCTGTAAGTCACTACTACCATTTTGATTTTTCATACTTAAAGCCCAAACTAATCCCAACCAACAGATTGATTCTGAGATATTTTGGACAGTATATCTGATGATAGCTTTTGATTTTTATTCGTTTTGGGCAATGATACCAATCCATTCATTTAGCATTTATTTATTGAGTTCTTAGTATTTGTTAGAAAATATTTTGGTATTAGTGATGCAACAATGAACAAAACAAAACCCCTCCTGTCTTAGAACTAACTTTCAAGTGGAGGAGAGAGGCAATGAACGAACACCAAAATATTATAATGACAGTTATTAAGCTATTGTCTCAGGTGCAGACACCTTCTTTTGCTTTGCGATGCTGCATAGGGACTCTGCAAACCACTGTTGTGCTTTGTCCCCTGGATCCTTGTTGAGGACTAAGGATAGGGGCACCAGAAGAAACCTGGACAGCAGTTAGAAGAAGAAAGGACACACGTTCTTTCTCTTGTACACCTTGCAGAGTCAACCTCATTGCATTTCTTTGGGAACATCAGCATCAGCCACAGGTGCCTTCTTCTTAGTTGTCGGAGCTCCAGCTGTGTAGGAATTCTTTCCTTTCTACTCCCATCTTCTGCATCTTAATAATTCCCAACCTCTTTTCTTTGTTCTTCCAGTCTTAGGGGTGAGAGTTACTTCTTCCGGCTGTCACATCCATGAAAAGTTGGTATTCCCTTTATGTATTTTTGGTTCTTCATTACCCAGTTAACAATTCTCTATATTCTGCTGGTGCAAGGTGAGACTGTATCACAATTATAGAGATAGTGGATGATGTCCCGGGGATTTGGGATGGCCTTCCAGATAGAACTTTTAGGAGGCATTATTTCCAAGAGTCACCACATTCATGCTCAGGCTCTGAGCTTCTTAGGTTCGCAAATTTGGTTTGGTCAGTGTGCCTGGACTTGGCCAGGTTCTCTGTTATGGGTCCTGGCAAAACAAGCTCACAGAGGATGAAGATGTGGAGTGTAAGCCTGACTCTACTTCATTAGATGATGTAGGTTTGGGATATTCATGCTCCCTGTTAGCCCTTCTCTTCTTGTAGGCAAGTCTACCCAGGAATCCAGAAGTGACCATAGGATCCTCAGTGAGGGTGAGGTCCAAGCAAAGGGAAAGAGTGGGGTGGTCCCAGCAGCAACGTGACTGGGTGATGACACCATATCCTATTCATCTCTACTAAGGGACAGTCTGCAAGGTGGGCCAGAATGCCATGTTAACCTGTGAGGACACCCTCTGCCCTGGACAGTGACACAGACACACAGACAGTCTGGGCTCCCTTTTCTAGATTTCATTTCACCTTATTTATGTTTATGTATCCTTTCTGCATATGGGTTTGACTACTGCTCTCGTTCAATGAACACCAGGTATTTACTGTTCTCTTGACTTATTTTCTAAGATGACTTTTACTGATCTCACTTAATGCACACTGCTTTTTTTTTGTGGTACTGAGTATTGAACCCAGGGGCTTTCTACTTCTGAGCTATACCTCCAGCCATATTTTATTTTTCATTTTGAAACAGTGTCTCACTAAGTTGCTGAGGGCCTTTCTAAGTTGTTGAGACTAGCTTTGAACCTGTGATCCTCATGTCTTAGCCTCCCAAGTACTGGATTACAGGCGTGCGCCACCACGCCCAGCTTGCACACTGCTTTTAACTGAGGTTAAATCTCATTTCTGATTCTGAATGTGGAAACTCATTGTGCTGCTTGGGAATGGGGCTCAGATCAATAGGACCTTGGAAGGGAAGGACGCGGGCCTGCACTGTAGTCCAGTGGGGCACCAAGAGAAGCAGAGAGCAGGGATGAGCAGGGGCAATCTCCCAGTTGGCTGGAGAAGTGAATTTATGTGGGACCTGCGGTGGGTGACTGATGCGGGTCAGTGTCAGATTCTGGAAAACTCTGAATTCCAGAGTAAGGAGTTTGTACCTTATATAGACATCAGGGAACTCTTGCAGACTTTCATATGTGGCTTGGGGGTGGGGTGGGGGTGTGTGTTAGCATTGAATCTTGGCCTTAGGACTCCAAGTTCAGAGTTCTGCAGACAACCGGCCTCCAGGCATGATCCTTGTTATAAAGCTTTACTTTCAGTAAAGATGCTGGGTAGACTAGTGCTTGAAGGGGTAAGTGGTTGGGAAGGAGGTGGGGGGCCAGGAAGTTTAAGGAAGCAGGAGCAAAAACACAAACACAAACCGCAGAAGAGGAAAGTGAGCTATTGGTTATTATTTCCATTCCTGTGGATATGAAATCCTACCCCAACTGTGGGAAGCTGAGAAAGGCCACAGCAAAATAAAAGAGAAGCTGTCGCATTAACAGTGATGTTCAGATGTTGGAAAGGGGCTAAGGTGTAGACTTACGTTATGGAAATATCTTTAACCTCAACCAAATTCCAAGAACATTCTAAAAGGGAACGCTGGCAAAGCTGGGTTTGCTTTGTAGGGTCTTCGCCATTAGAGACCCACAAAATTGTAAACCTTGGAAACTGCTGTGTTTTTTTAAAAAAAGCCTTCTGAACCCTTGTCATTTAAAATGCATTTTCCAGCATCATTTCAAATGAGTCAACATTCTCCTTCCCTTTTTTTTTAAAGTCTCCAGCTCTCTAAATTTGCCTAAATCAGATTTAGAAATGATATAATTCTGAAGTTGAGTATATCCTAAATTCCCAAACCACTCCAGCTTGCAGGGATACACAATGTTTGAGTAAAAACAACAAAATGTAACCAAATGGACTTATTCTTCCTCCACCTTGACAATCACTGGAAAGGTGACCACACTGCGTCTTTCCTGCGATGGCTCACACTTTCTCCTTAGTCGCTAACGCTCTTCCCTGGAGCCCGTGCCACTTATACCCGATCTACTCCCCTTGGCCTCTGCTGTTTTGTGCTGTGACTTGCCTTCTTGTATCATAGGGACTGCAGTCGACATGTGCAGTCGACATGTGTTTTATTTTTTTTATTTTTATTTATTTATTTATTTATTGCGGTACCGGGGATTGAACCCAGGGGCGTTCTACCTCCGCTCTACACCCCTGGCCCTATTTTTTTATGCATTATTTTGAAACCGGGTCTCACGAAGTTGTGGAGGACCTCACTAAGAAGAGAGAGAGAGAGAGAGAGAGAGAGAGAGAGAGAGCTGAGGCTGGCCGTGAACCTGGATCCTCCGGTCTTTGCCTCCCAAAGTACTGGGATTACAAGCGTGCGCCACCACGCCCAGCTTTTCAACATGTGTTTTAGTCAGCTTTTCTCGTCACTGTGACCAATACCTGATATGAACAACATAGAGGAGGAAAAGTTTATTTGGATTCATGGTTTCAGAGGTTTAGTCCATAGTTGGCCAACTCCAAGTCAGACATCATGGCAGCATGGTCTGTGGTAGAGGACAGCATCTCATGGCAGCTAAAAAGCAGAGAGAGTGAGAAGAGGGGGCCGGGGACACATCATTCCCAATGACCCACCTCCTCTAGCTGCGCCCCACTTCTGAACCTTGCTGCACTGGGGACCATACTTTCAACACATGAGCCTTTTGGGAGACATTCCAAACCTACCCCACAGCACCACGCCGATGTCAATCCTGCTACCATCCCTGAAGAGGCGCTGCTGCTTAAGTCATTCTTACCTTCTGCTCTGCTTCCCGGGTCCCTACCAGCAGTTGCACTGGGGTGCAATGAGCACTTCCCACCCCTCCGCCACTGTCACAGCTCTTTACTGGGGCCCTGATGAAGGAGGCCTTGCTGCTTCTCATCTTCACCAATATCAGCCGTGAATTATTAGCCATTTAATGTCAGAATTCTCATTTGGCTCTGTCTTAGGTTTTCAAGCAAACCCTCTGTTGAGGGCCTTGCCCACATTCCCTTAGGAATGGAAAAGCAAAGCTATTGCCCCTTTCCAGCAGAGTCCCTGCACCCAGAGCATGGGTACGTTGAGTTCCATCTTACTGTGAGGCCAAGGAGTTTCCAGGTCTCTAGGCCCTGCTGAGGAGGCCGAAGTGTGGCCTTTGCTCCTCTTCCTTGTTCAGGAGACTCAGACCAGGTACCACCTGCCATTCTGCTGGGTCGTTGGGCCACCACTCCCCACAGCGGCCTGCCTTGGCCTTTCTGAGAATAGGCATCACCTTCAGCGTATACTGAGAAACAGTCACATGATCCTACCTTGGAGCTGGCAGGAAGCAAGCTGGGAAGATGCCCTGGAAAGAAGAAAGCCACCCTGCCAAATTCTCCAGTTTCCAAAGGCAAGAAGAAACCTGGTGCCCCAGAATGCTGGCCCACCAAACATCCCGCAGAGAGGCCCCCGTGGGAGGGGTGTCCACTGCGGAATGCCTGGGGGAACTCCTAGGTGCCAACGCCTCTGGCCTGGCCCACGATAGCCTCTAGCAATTCCTTTTAGGGAAGTTGTGTGTCTGAGCTGCGGACGTGAAGAAGCCTATTAAGTTACTCTGTATTTGCAGGGCAGAGGAAGGACTATTTTTCACCATCTGGGGAAACTTTGTCCATGCCGTTCAATTGGAATATTCTGTCAATCTCCACATGTTGACATCCTACCAGCCCGCTAGGGTTTGCTTACCATGGCACTTCTTCCCTGGAGCCTTTGCCAGTTTTTCCCAAGTTACTTCTTATGCACATCTTTCATATTAAAAATTCCTGCAGGGTGGCGACTGGTCAAGCTTGCCTTCTACACACAGCACCAACATAATATTTTGTGCATAGAAGGCCGCCAAATTAAATTGAGGTTTCGGTGACTGGATCATAAAAGGAATTTGTTAAATTCAAGTAAAAAAACCTTGTTTCAATATAGATAACTACTAATCTATTTCTAATGAAAAATATCTGGTTTTCTGTAGCGACTATAAAATGACTCATTGTTCCTAATAGGTAGCATTATTTTGACAGTTCTGAATTAGACATGGTTATCAAACCTTCTCAGCATTTGCGCTTGTCTATATACTCGAGAAAAATACATTATTAAAATGTGATCAGTTGACTACTCTTTCGCAAAAGAATATTTGACCCTCTTTTTATTTTTGGTTCTTGGGATTGAACCCAGGGGTGTTCTACCTCTGAGCTATACCCCCAGCCTGATTTTATTTTATTTTATTTTGAAACAGGGTCCTACTAAGTTGCAAAGGGCCTCTCTAAGTTGCTTATGCTGGCTGTGAACTCAGAATCCTCTTGTCTCAGCTTCCCAAGATAACTCTTAATAAGAGTGAAGAGCATATTAACTTTTAGTTATAAAACCCACTTTTCCCTCTTGGATTTAACTTTTGCATATATCACAAGTTCATGTTGGGAACTACTGATTGATATTGAAGATGAGGGATAGTGATACGGGTTTGCTGCTTCTCAATGTCCTGTTGTTTTCCCCAAATGTCAAGGAGTTTTACTCAACCAAGGCACACGGTCATCTCAAGGTCCCCTCCACTAGCTCCAGAATTTATTTTGCCAGGTGATGGAGATGCAAGTATTTGGAATTGTTCTAGAGAAAAACAGACCCTGTCCTTGCTGACTTTGGTGTTGGCGACATGAGTGAGGCCACCATTAAGAGACTAATAATCCCCTTTGCTTATACGAATATGATCATTCTCTGTTAAAAGTTCAGATACTGTAACACATCCACACGCTTCCACCAGACTGAGCGATCTTAGTTCACAATTTCCTGGTAAATATGACATTTCTTCAAGGAACTGGGATGTTGGTGAGCTTCAACCAATAGC
The DNA here is from genome assembly GCA_004027185.1 of Glis glis. Lineage (NCBI taxonomy): Eukaryota > Metazoa > Chordata > Mammalia > Rodentia > Gliridae > Glis > Glis glis. Next base: position 8,501 of record PVJS01055896.1, read on the forward strand.
GAGTTTAAATGGCCCATGATAAGCAAAGTTTCACCTGCCTACAGACAAGTCCTCACTCTTTGGGATTTGCATCCAGAGCCACGGTTGGGATGCTAAATTTATTCCCCCAGACAGATAAAGTAGCCTGGATCGTGCATACAAGGGAGGGCTGGGTTTGATTCATGTCCATTAAAATAGAAGTTCTTTCCCCTGGAAGCTACTGTGTGTCAGCTGGATCAGTTTAACTTAGCTGTTCTCTGGAGGAGACGTGTTCCCTCATTTCTCTTTTTCCTTTCTTCGTCAACAGTCAGACATCCATGGCTCTTGTACCCCCAGACATCAGTTAGCTATCATTAAATGTAATTTGGAGCTTTAACAATGCTGTCAATATGCTGGGGCATTTTGTCATCACTTTGCCATTGGTTAAAATCCCTTTCACTTAAGGAGACTTTCCCCCCTTTCATCTTTGTGGTTGCCAGACTTGTAATTTGTTTTTCTGTTTAATAGAAACCTTAGAATCATTGGTATAAAGTATGCTATGAAAAACACATGCTTTTTAAAATAGCTCTTTTCGTCTTTAAAAATGAAAATATTGTGCTTTCATCTGTTCCAATACCAGTAAATGCATATTTTATAGCATCTCCTCTAAACTCTTCAACAAGATAATTAAAAAATTTTTGTATACCACAGCCAACTCCCTGAACTTTTATATGCCCCTTTATTTTTCCTCTTTATAGAAGAGATGTAGGACATACAATTTAGGCAGCAAAGAGGACACTGAAAAATTTCAGATGCTGGCAAAGATTTTGAATTTGTAGAGATAAAAATGTGGAAGAACCAAAAGGTGATAATACTTTTAAAACTTCTTATTCTTGTTGTGTCTTTCCTCAAACCAAAAAAAGTCCCTTTTGGGAAAGTGGATGATATAGGGCCTCTCCATTGATCTTTTTAATTAGAAAGACAATTTGAGTTCACAACTATAATTAAACATGAATTAAATAAAATCTTTTTCAACCTAATTGAGAGCAAACACAGTCTCTAAATTTCCAATTTTAAGTATTTCAAAGCTCTGAAAGTAGAAATACATTCTCAATTGCGGAACTACTTGGAATCATGCATTTCACTTGAGAAAAAACACTTTAAATGTGGAATAGCATTCATACAGTAAAGTTCACAACTCTTAACCACAGGTCAATAAATGTCTTTCATATGTATGCTGTATCTGTGTAACTACCACTCAGATCCAGATAGCGCACATTTCTGCACCCTGGAAGGTTCCCTTGTGCCCCCTCTCATTCAGTATCAATCCGCATCCCAGCCCTCTTCCAAGGTAACCACTCTTCTGATGTCTGTCCCCATAGGTCAGTTTTGTCTGCTCTTGCTCTGCGTCTGCATGGAAGCGTATCTCATGTGCTCTTTTGCGTCTGGCTTCTTTCAGTCGACATGTTTGTAGGATGATTTGTCCATGATGTGTGCAGCAATAATTCATTCTTTTTTCCTCTGCGGTCTTCCTAAACATGGGTTTGTGCGGCATATCTCCTCCTGAGTGGTGAAGAGAGCAATGCATACAAGGAACAATAGCAAACACAAATCAGCTTTACTTCTTTATTCGCTGAGCAAACACCCAGTAAGATGTCTCACCTCACATTCAGACTCTAAAGTGGAGAGCCCAGGAATCTGAACTGGGGGCACATGGCTGGTCAGGCTTCTCTCACCTCTCCCCTCCCACCCCAAACCCTCATCTTGGATTTACCATCCCTGGCCAGCTACATGGTACCACAGCTGGGATGCTCAGGCCAATCGGAGAGATGCAGGGTCTGTCCTGAAGAGGTAGGTCCTGGGCAAGTTACCTCTCCCTTCACATGGAAATGAAGACATAATGGAAGGTAACCTGGTCTGACTTTTAAAATCCAACAATGCTTGCCCAGAACAAATGTGGCCTGGTCAATAATTTGCATTTGAAAGCCACCTGAAATTTCCCTCTAGGGGAAGATTGAGAAAGAGGTGTCTTAGTGTGTTGTTTGTTGATATTTACCAATACCGGGTAATTTATGAAGAGTAGAATTTCATTTAGCTCATGGTTCTGGAGTCTAAGAGCAGGGTGCTGGCATCTGGGAAGGGCTTCTTCCTGCATCATAACACAGTGGAGGGATAACGTGGCTTGATCGAGCAAGCTAGTCAGAGTCCTTTATAACAAAGCCAGTCCTAACAATCCACTAATCCATGAATCCATCCCAACAATCCACTAATCCATGAATCCTTCACGCCATTTACCTCCCAAGGGTCCCACTTCTTGATGCTGCTGCATCGGAGACTAAGTTTTCAACACATGAACTTTTGGGGGACACATTCAAACCAGGAAGGAAGGGGGCAAAAGGAAGGGGAAGGAGGCTGGGAGACCCTCCAACTATCTTAAATAATCCTATGGAATTTAACACTTATTTTTCAAAATGGTATCTCTTCTTTGACTCTTCAATATATATCTGAGCCTTATCTCCTCGTTGATAGAATCCGGGGCATGGGCTGTAGTGGGGAAACCAAGGGCTGGGAGGAGGGGCCAGGCTGTAGTTGTGATTCCCGTGCCAAAGAGCAGGCAGTGTGACTTGGCCGCTCACTTATCTTTCTTATTCCTCATCCATATGTAGAAGTGGGGCTAATGGGCTTCCTAGTACCATGGAGAAGGGTTAAATGCAGCAAATTACAGACTCTGCAAGAGAGGAAATGTTACCTGCAGCCTCACCCCATCCTTTTATTAATAAGCATCTGTAAGACAGGCTGTCTAATTCTTCTGGAGATTTCTGAATACCCTGCCTTTGCCAGGCTGGGAAGTGCTAAGTGCCAGTTCTGATGGTTGGTGCTGGTATTACCTTCATGCTCAGGGTTTGGTTTAAAAGCATCTAATGAAGTCATGTAAAACCAAAACACTGAGAGAGAGGGGCAGGTCCCAGCCTCCTGTCATCTATGTTCCTTGGAGAGTGGAATGACTTCTGTAGTCTCATCAAAGCTCCCACCCATCCTGTGAATGTGTTTGGGTGTATGCGTGTATCTCTGGGCATGTGCATGCATGTATGTGCGTGTGTGTGCATGTGCGTGCGCATGTGTGTGTGTGTGTGCATGTGTGTGTGTATAGGAGGAGCACTTTGGATAGGCTTTCCCTGTCTACACTATGGACCGATGTGGTCAGCGCTTCTAGGGCCATTTATGCTTTCTGGTTATATATTTTTCTTGTTTTGCTTTCCCACTTTCCTAAAATACAGTCTATGTTGGTTTCCTATTGCCACAAATTTAGTGGCTTAAAACAATACAAATGAGCTGGGCGTGGTGGCGCATGCTTGTAATCCCAGTACTTGGGAGGCTGAGACCGGAGGATCACAGGTTCGTGGCCAGCCTCAGCTACTTAGTGAGGCCCTCCACAACTTAGTGAGACCCTGTTTTAAAATAAAGGATAAAAAATAGAGTTGGGGTGTAGCTCAGAGGTAGAAGGCCCCTGGGTTCAATCCCCAGTACCACACACACAAAAAAATCCCCACAAAGGTATTATCCTATAGCTCTGGAAGTCAGAAGTCCAAAATGGACCTCACTGGGCTAAAATCAAGGTATCCGTAGTATTGTGTTCCTTTCTGGCGTTTTGAGGGGATTTGCTTTCTTGTTCTTTCCGGTGTCTAGTGGTTGCCATCATTCTTTGGCCATGGCCCTTCCTCCATCTTCAACGCCAGCAATGGATGGCAGAATCTTATTCATGGCACATCGCTCTGACACTGACTCTTCTGCCTCTCTCTCTCATCTTTACAGACCTTTGTAACACTGGGCCCATCCAGATATTTCAGGATAACCTCATTTGTGTGTGTGTGTGTGTGTGTGTGTGTGTGTGTGTGTGTGTATGTGTGTGTGTGTGACTGGGATTGAACCCAGGGACATTGAACCACTGAACTATATACTCCAGCCCTTTTCACTTTTTATTTTAATATAAGGTCTCACTAATTTTCCGAGTGCTGGCCTTAAACCTGTGATCCTTCTTTCTTGGCCTCCCAAGT
>PVJS01055897.1:0-12512 GCA_004027185.1 Glis glis
TGGAAGATAGAGAGGAGGAGACTTAGAAGGGACTCCAAACAAAGAAGGGGAAAGCTTTAGATAAACAAAGAAGATGACCTATCTGAGGGAGTTGGGAGGGGGGTGGAGGGTAACACACTAAAGCGCAGGAGGTATACATCCAAACTTATAAAACTCAAATCACTGTGCAAAGCACTAAAGGGAGGGAACGGGGAGGGAATGGGGTGGGATTTGAGGGAGGGCAAATTCAATGTGTGCATGTATGACTTTTCTAACCTAACACCTATTAAATGTATAATTACAATGCACCAATAAAAAATAATAAAAAAAAGAAATGAGTGTGAGAACTATTCCAATTTTTACTTCCTAATGAGAAATCTCTTTTAATCCGACTTTTTAAACTTTGTTTTTAATTTTTAAAATAACTGGGTGTGATGGGGCATATTTGTGATCTCAGTACTTGGGAGGCTGAGACAGGAGGATCTCAGGTTTGAGGCCAGCCTCAGCAATTTAGCAAGGCCTTCAGCAACTTATCAAGACACTGTTTCAAAATAAAAAAGGGCTGGGTATATGGCTCAGGGGTAGAATGCCCCTGGGTTCAATCCCCAGTACCACAAAATAACAATAATAATAATAATAATTAGAAGAAAGGATTTTGAATGTTCTCCCCACATATAATTGGTGAATGTTTGAGGTGATAGGTATGCAAATTACCCTGATTTGATTATTACACATTATATGCATGTATCTCTTTGGAAATTATTTTCTCCACTGAATTCTTCATCCATCTCTTTTTCACTCTCTAAAGGGGACATCTACTAAAATTGGATAAGAGCCAGAGGATCAGGATAAATCTTCAAGAGACTTCACTGTGGAGTGCTGTCATGGTAAACAAGATTTCAGGGTTTGTTCCTCAATTTTGGGGCCCAATGTATTACTATTTTTGGCAGTTCAAAAATGTAGAGAATGATTCAGTTACTTAGATCATAAAGTGAATGAGAACTTAATATGTTTATTGAGAAGTATAGTAGCCATGCTACAGAACTTCATGTTGTACATGGCAGTAAGAATGTGACCCAGAGAGATAAATGACTCTGCAGGTCCATTCTGCTGATAGGGCAAGCTGCACTTTGTGTTCAGGGCATTTGGCACTCCTTCCACTGTATAAAATATTGTTCTTCCACCCTTCCCTGATTCCCTGGCCCTTTTTTTCCAGTTTCCTATTTTCTTTGACTAGAAAATGAGATTAGAATGATAATTTTTAGAATTAATATAGATCAAGGGCTATTATTGCTTTGAAACAGAGTCTAGGTATCCTATCACACAGAAATACCAGTTTTAACATGACGGAAGTTGTACATTAGGTGTTGTAAATATAGAAATTCACCAAGTGATGTGTGTGTAAGAATATATCACTTCAAATCTCCACTAAGATGTATAATTACAATGCACCAATAAAAGTATAAAATATACTCTATCACTATTGTACATAGAGCTTATTTTAGTTCTTAAAGCATAATGTTTATACCTGAAATGGTGGGAAAATGTATAATCTTTATGTATTTTATTTTATGGTGTATTGCTAATATAATCCTTGACTTTTATTTTTATCAAAAAATATTTTTCAGAACATAATTGCATCATTTGCAGCAAAATGGATAGAACTCAATAACATTATGCTAAGTGAGATCAGCCAGGCACAGAAAGTGAAAAGTGACATGTTTTCACTCATATGTGGAAGCTAGAGAGAAACTGGGAAACAAGAGGACTTCAGATACATACGGGGAGACACTAGTAGAATAGAGAAAGGGGATTGGGGGAGGAAGGTGGCAAGGGGAAAGGGGAGATCTGATGGTGGAAACAATTCAAGTAATCCTTTGTTCATATATGAAGTTACCTATATCAATGGAAAAACATTATCTGTGAGGAGGGTTAGTGGGGAGGGACCTGGAGAGAAATACACAGTGAATGCTGTGTGCATGTATGTTTTTATCACTCTGAAACTGACTATGATGTATAATTACAATGTGTCAATAAAAATTAAGGGATTTCTCATGTTCAAAGTTATTAAGCATATGCTTTATCTTAAAAAATGTGTTTTTTTCCTCACAACATAGAAGATCCCCTTGGAAACATAATTACCAAGAGTGCATTCTTAGGGAAATACTGGGGGCTGTGTGTGTGTGTGTGTGTGTGTGTGTGTGTGTGTGTGTGTGAGAGAGAGAGAGAGAGAGAGAGAGAGAGGCAATTTAAATTCATGGTTAAAGCCAGGTGCAGTGGTACACACCTGTAATCCCAGTACTTGGGAGGCTGAGAGAGAAGGATCTCAGGTTTGAGACCAGCCTCACCAAGTTAGTGACACCTTGTTTCAAAATAAAAAATAAAATAGGTCTGGGGGTGTAGCTTAGTGGTAGAATGCCCCTAGGCTCAATCCCCAGAACCACAAAAAAAAAAGAAATAAAGAAAAGAAAAAGAAAGAAAGAAGAGAGGGAGGGAAGGAAGGAGGAATGGAGATAAGCTTTGCTTTCCATCCTGTGCTTTAGGAGAGGTAGAAAAGCCCTGAAGAAAGTAAATTATTACAAAAACCATTCCACGAGTCCTTTAAGTCACCCTTCCTCCATATGTCTTCTCCTTCTAGAGGAAAACTACAATTATAACAACAAGCATAAATATAGATGGAATAGATAAATATACACCAATGCTTATTGAGCTCCTACTAATGCCAGAACCGTGCTGAACATATAATAGTGAGTACAGTGCACATGGTGCCTGCCCTAGTAGGAGGGATAGATAGTTAAGCAATTAAAAAGAACGTGAGATTGCTCTTACCAAGGCTCTTTTTTATGCCATACTCTGAAAATGCACAGAATAGGGGCACCTCTAGCTTGCATGGTACTTTAGGCCAAGGTTGCTCTTCAGCTGAAGTCTGAAGCACCAACCCAAGAAAGAGGAATGGGAGCAGTTGGTGCCAGTGTTCTAAGAAAGGAAAGGCAAGTACACTGTAACTGGTGAGGAAGGAGCACTGTTCAATGAGCAAAATGCACCTTCAAAGAAGGTAGGCAAGAGAAAACAAAGGAAATCCCCTAAACACAAATCCTCAAGTGATTCTTTTACCATTCTTGAAAAGCCAACTTGGACATGTCTTCCTTAGATGACCTATTCCCTTGCATAAAATGAACATTTTCCTGAAAATAAGCTCCTTAGTATTATTTATAATTAAGTAAATAGAATCAGATTGTAAATATAATATTTATTAACTAGGGCCTCTGTCAGAGACTTGATACCACACTAGGTAATAGAGATAAAATAGTGAACAAGCCAGGCATGGTGGCGCATGCATATAATCCCAGTGTTTTGGATTGCAGGTTCGAGACCAGCCTCAGCAACTTAGTGAGGCCTTTAGCAATTTAGTGAGACCCTACTTCAAAATAAAAAATAAAATAGGTCTGGGGATGAAACTCAGAGGCAGAAAGCCCCTTGGTTTAATCCCTAGTAACACACACACACACACACACACACACACATGCGCACACACACACATGTGTGCACACACACATGTGTGCACACACAAACACACACACACGCACACACACACACGCACACACACACACACATTGAACAAGATAGTTCCTAATCATAGACTAGTAGAGGGTAAGGAATTTTGATATAGTGGGAGATACACCCTATTGTATAGGCACAGAATGCCATGAGAATATAACCTAAAGTCATCTGATCTTGTCTTTCTGTCCAGGAAAGACTCCGCAGAAGCTGTGGGTTACCTCATTCCTGGAAGATAGACAGGCTGAGCCAAGCAGAGAAGACATAGAGAGTGCTCCAGGCCATGGGGTGGGGGAGCTTGTGGGAAAGTGTTCAAGGGAACCAGTGATATTGTATTTGGGGAAGTGCAGGGAGTTCCGGCTCTGCTCATCCAAGGAAAGCAGATACAGGGTAGCATACTACTGCTCAGGTAACACAAGGAGAAGTGGCTCAAGGAAGGAGGAAGTGGGGGTTCTCTGTAATGGTAGCACTGAGCCCTGGGGGAGGTGTGAGTGTTGAGGAAAAAGACAAGAATGAAGGAAGCCACCATTTGGGGTCTAAGCAATAGGAAGGGACTCTTTCCATACTGAGAATATTTTAATCTGTAATGTGTTAGTAAAGCTATTGGAAAGAGGTATGGAAATTAACTCTAAAATAGAAGTGGGAAACATTGAGAGAGAAGAGAAAGCAGGAAGAAGGAAAGGAAGAATAAAAAAAGGAAAGAAAGGAAGGAAGGAAAAAGGGAAGGGAGGGAAGGAAAGAGGGAAGAAGGAAGGGATGAAGGAAGAAAAAAAATGAAGGAATAAATTTAAGCAATTATAAGGCCCCAGTACTGGCTACACACTTAAATTTGCATTAACTTATTCTTTCCAACAATCCTATGAAATAAAATGATGGCTTCATTTTTTTAGAGGTCTCTACCCAAGCTTTCTGATTCAAACCTAATGTTCTTTCTGTTATAACTCATTTATTTTCCTGTGAAAAAGCTCTGGGGCAGTTCGGGGAAGGAGGGATGAATAATGGAAAAGCTGTATTCTCTTATAATAATGAATACTGCTCCCACCTCAGGAAAGTATTTTCCTACTGAAGCTTTTTTTCAGGGCAACCTTAACCTCCTTATTCTGGAAACTGTAGATCAGAGGATTGAGCATGGGTACCACAATGGTATAGAACACGGTGGACACCTTCCCCTGGTCCATGGACAACAGAAGAAGGATGGAGGTACATAAACGCCCCTGACCCAAAGAAGACAGAGACAACAATCACATGGGAGCTACAGGTGCTAAAGGCCTTGGACCTTCCCTTGGTGGAAGGAATGCGAAGGATTCTGGCAAGGATGAACGTGTAAGAGATGACGATGGCGAGGCACGGTGCACCAACATCAAAGCCCACAACAACAAACACTACCAGTTCATTGATGCGAGTGCTGGTGCAGGAGAGCTCCAGGAGGGGAAGGATGTCACACATGTAGTGGTTGATGGTGCTAGCCTTGCAGAAGGTCAGCCTCAGCATGCTCCCTGTGTGGGCCCAGGCACCAGCAAATGCTCCCACATAGAACATCCCAGTCAACAGAGAGCAGACCAGAGGGGACATGGAAACTGTATGCAGAAGGGGCTTGCAGATGGCCACATAGCGGTCATAGGCCATCACTGTCAACACATAGCACTCAGCACTCACAAAGAAGCAGTAGAAAACAGTTCAGTCATGCACCCTGCATAGGAGATGATGTTCATCTCAGACACTAAGTTTACCAACAGCTTTGGGGTAATGACAGAAGAGTAACAGAGATCAATAAAGGACAAATGAAAGAGGAAGTAATACATGGGAGTGTGGAGGTGAGAATTCTGTCCAATTAGAGTGACCAAACCCAAATTTCCTGCCACAGTGACCAAGTAGATTCCTAGGAAGAAGAAGAAGAGGGGAAGCTGGAGCCCCAAATATTCTGTTAAACCCACCAGGATAAATTCAGTGATGAAGGAACTGTTTCCAATATCCATTCTCTTCCAGCAGGATCTGAAAGAGCAGATAGTAGAGTCATATTTGAGGTAGAATCAAGATTTGTCATGCAAGCTGTGTGTGTTGGCACATGCCTGTAATCCCAGTACTTGGGAGCCTGAGATAGGAGAATTGCAGGTTTGAGGCCAGCCTCAGCAACTTCACTAGACTCTCAGCAACTTACCAAGACCCTATTTCAAAATAAAAACTAAAACAGGGCTGGGGGTGTAGCTTGGAAGTAGAATGCCCTTGGGTTCAATCCCCAGCACTAAAGAGAAAAAAGAGACTTCCCATGGAATACTATGTTCATTCCCATCTACAGCCAGGTGTAGGTGACTTAAGGTGACTGGGACTGTCTGTTTTTGTGTTAGCTGTTCTCTGAGAGCATGGCGTGACTTATGGCTTGGCATACCAAATGCAGCAGGAGGCATACTTCCTGCTTCAGCACAGCCTGTTCTGATGAGAATGGTGCACAAAGGACAGTTTTGGCCTTGAGGGGGTCAGTTCCCAGGAAAACGTTTAGATTATGTCATAGTTTCGATTGAACTTTACTTCCTTATACTGAGCTATAGGAGCTTCTCTATAAAAGAAGTCTGTTTCTTTTAATAAACATGCATTAGCTTGGAGACTTACTCCTGCTTTGCATTCCCTGTGTCCTGATTTCCATGCCGTTGCACCTTCCCGGGGTCTTCACTCCCCTAGAGAGCAACCACAGCCAGGAAGTCCAAAGACTCTGCTGGAGTTTAACTGCTTATAGAAAGCTGGATTTATTGCTGCCTGCACAATGAAGGCATAAGCATAGCTTAGTACAGACGAGAAGTGTGCCAGGAGAGGAGGAAGTGCAGAGATTTCTCTTTTCTCTGCCTCAGTTTGTCACTAAGATCTGGTTGATGCTTGTTAATCTTTACACACCACACTCCCACTTCCCTGCACCGGCCACCAGTCCAGATTGGATGCTGAGCAGGGTGAGACCAGGAGCACCATATCCATAGCAGAGTAGGAAAACAGACCCACAGAAGCTCTTTGGCTTCCTGAGCATGCACAGCAAGGAAGGCTGCAATGGAACCTGGGTCTCCTTCATAGGAGATTCTCTGAGGGGAAGAAGGATTAGAGGCATCGTAAACTCTCATCTCAGTAGTACTTCTGATCTCTACCCTTCCCACATGCAGACTGCATCTTAGGGTCAGAACTGGAAAAAAGCAGAAAAGGTTTGGGAGGACACCAAAGCACAAAGATCCAATGCTCACCCTCCTTACTGATGCCCATAGGCATCAGAACCGCCCCTTGGTCTCCTCTCCACCAATGTTTCCCAACAGAAGTAGCTCTACTGCTGTAGGAGCTCATAGTCCTGAACTAAAGCCCTCCCCCTTCTTTGATGTGGAAAGGCTCAGGATATTTATTAACCTACCTTAGCCTTGCTTTGAGAGTTAGATCAAGATCATGACTTTTAGCTATGATTTTGCCCAGTGGTAATTATAAACTACAAAACAAGAACTACAAAGAGCACACACACTCTCTCTCTTTTTCTTTCAACATAATAACAGATAGTACCATGGGAATTATTTTATTCTGGGCATCAAGGTCTCTGGGACTGATATGGAGGTTTTCCCAAAAGGCCCTCTGTAATTCAAATCCTTTAGGAAAGGCATATTTAAGAAACTGTTTATAAAATGGTGAAGAGGCTTTTACCCTGGAGTCTTTGGAGTTGATATTCAACTGAGGGACTACACATTCCCCAGGGAAGATGAGTTAGGAAACATTCTACTTGCCTCTTCCTTGTCCTTGTGCTTCTTTGATTTGTGATTGCCAACGCACAGCTAATGACATTTAAAATATCTTTCACAAGTGTTACAGGTATGTGCACATCCTCCCACATGTAATTTTATGTTGTGACATATATGAGTATATGATGCATAATGCTTTATCTCTTTTATGATATACCACCTTCTTCTCTCTCTTCTTAGCACAGCCTTCCCTTATCAGTATCCTCAAACCTGTCTCCCCAGTCATATAACATATATGTCATATAACATAGCACACACTTTCCCATATTTTCCTAGTTGATCATATAATCAAATACATTTATTGGAGTTTTATTTTTTATACTTTTATTGGTGCATTATAGTCTCACATCATAATGTAGTTCATAGTGACAGTGACATACATGCGCACAGCACTTGGTGGGCTTTCCCCCAGCTCCCTACCCCCCCCTCCCCATACAGGATGTTGAGATTGACATTGGTATTATAACAAATCTACATTTTCCACATTTTCTTTATTCATTCATCTTTTGATGAATACATGGGTTGATTCCATAATTTTTGGCTATTGTTAATTATACTATAAACATGGGTAGGCATCTATCACTACAGTATTGTTTTTTCTCTTATTTATTTTATTTTGTATACTTTTATTGATGCATTATAGTTTCACATCATAATGTAGTTCAGAGTGATAGTGACATACATGCACACCATCACTATAGTATTCTAACCTAAATTCTTTTGGAAAATACCAAGAAATGGTATAGATGGGTCATATGGTGGTTCTGAGCCACAACCACAGCCCCTTGCTTTTGTTACTTAAAGACATTTCATTGAAGTATCTCCCATATTCTAGACTGTGGACATATCATAACTTACCCAATCACTTCACACTGAAGAATTCACTATTTTTATAGTTTTCTTTACCACCAAACACAATGCTAAAATAATCATCATTGTGCAGACATCTTGATATACCAGTGCTTGTACTTCAGTAAGATAAATTCCCATAATGTCATCTTTTAGTTTCATATTAGATGGTTTTGCAAGGCTAACCACATCACCACAGGTGATATATGACACTCTCTTGTCCTCTCCTAGCAATTCTACCAACAAAAATGGCATTGGTGTTTACTAAGTGTGACACTCTGACAGGTATAAAAAGCTATATCACTGTTATTTTAAATGTCATTCTCCTATTACTAAGGTTGAGTATCTTTTAATAAACTTAAAAAAATTTGAATAGTTTTTCTGTGAGTTGCCTGTTTATGTCTCTTTCCCATTTCTATGGGATTGTTTTGTCTCTTCTTGTCTAATGGAAGAATATAAGGGATACTAATCTTGTATCTGTTATTTGCATTTGAACTATATTTTTTCCTAACCCGCTGATTTGTATATTTCTTTTGCTAAGTAAAATTTTTAAAGCCTTATATAGTTAAATATGTCTACTTTAATATACTTAATATATACACAATTACTATATATCACTTCTCTGATCTAACAACCTTAACTTGAGAGACCATTGTCTCTTACTTTCATTAATACAAACCCTCAGAACTAAATCCCTGCTTCATTCAGTGGCTCCTGCAATTTATTCCTAGCAGCCAGGCTCATCTTTTAAAAACATAAGTCAGATTGTGATTTAATTTCCTGTACTCCATTTCATTCACAGGCAAAAGCCCAAGTTTCACAAATATCTGCAGAATCCAACATGACCTTGACCCCAGTATATCCCTGTCTCTTGCTTGCATTAGAGCCCATCTCTTCTGACTCTCTCCCTCTTTCCTTTCATTCACTACAACAGCCCTTTACTTTTTTTCAAACATGCACAAAGTGCCACTAGACTCAGTTCTACCTCTAATAAATTGTCATTTGAAACAAGCCACGGACAGCTCTCAGCATCAGACCCATCATGTGTGGCGGGGGAACTAAGATTCCCTCCCCTGTTGACCTTCCCCAGAGGATCACAGAGGCTGACAGATGGGACTGTGTGAAGGAAACTGTTCATAAACTCCCCCTAAAGGCAATCAGAATGGCTGCAGGTGTCCCTATACTGATGTGTGAAATCGATTAACTCAATTCTATGTCTGAGAGACTATTTTTTATGATTTTATTGGTGCATTGTAATCACACAACATAGTGAGGTTCAAAGTGATACATTCATACATGCGCACATCACTTTGTGTGTTTCTCTCCACTTCCCACCCCGCGCCTCCTGCTCCCTTCCTGTACATGTTAGTGAGAGTGGTAGTGATACCTTCATATATGGACATAGCATATTTGGTCTGTTTCCTTCCTCAAGCCGTCGTTTTCCCTTTCCTTCCCCTCACATTCCCTTCCACTGTTCTGCTGGTCTCTGAGAGAAAATTTAAACAGCTCACTTGATTCCCCAGCCTCCTACTCCCTGCAGAAGATGGAGGTTATACCCTCAGAATGTAAAACTTCTCCACACTAAATGAGATTTTTATGTTTAAAGGTACACATTTTGTACAAAAAGCCTAGCAGATAAACCAGCCACTTCATCTAGTGCTCAGCTTAGTTAATAATGAGACATCCCAATGCCAGAGACAAAAAACAACTCTGCCAGACTTAGAGAAGAAATCCACTTCAGTCCCCAACAGGGGTATGATGCCAGCGTAACCAATTTCAGAGTGATTTTGACTATAAAACCATTTGGAATTCATCCTGTGTGAAATGCAACTCTACTGTGTGGCATTATGAAAAGTGACCTGTGTAGCTTTGTCTTACTGTGCCTTGTATTGGTGACTTATAGGACATTGCCACAAGTTGCTAGCCACTTAACTGTTGCAAATGCTTGAGGTGTGTGTAAGAATTCTATGTAAAGAGGAAGAGGACTGGAGAGTCAGGTGTGGTGGCTCATGCCTGTAATCCCAGTACTCAGGAGAATGAGATAGAAGGATTGCAGGTTAGAGGCCAGCCTCAGCAACTTAAAGAGACCCTACTTTGAAATAAAAAGGGGCTGGTGTATAGATATGAGGTAGAATGCCTCTGTGTTCAATCCACAGCAGCAAAAAAAAAAAAAAAAGTAGAGAGAGGAATTCAATAAATTATTGCCCAGCAATAATTGCTTTTAGTTATCAAACATATCTTTCAAATTCTCATCAATCTCCCAGATGAAATATGAGGTTTTAATACCTTAAATTCCATACAAGAATAGCATATTAAAACCATGTGTGATTCAGATGTTCTTAGGTCCTCCTGCCCCTCTGGGCTTAAACTTTCTTTAAAATCAAATGACCAACCCAGGCGTGGTGGCACATGTTTGTAATCACAGGTTCACGGCCAGCTCAGCTACTTAGTGAGGCCTCCACAACTTAGTGAGACCCTGTTTCAAAATAAAGAATAAAAAACAGGGCTAGGGGTTATAGCTTGGAGGTAGAGTGCCCCTGGGTTCAATCCCCAGTACTGCAAAAATAAAAAATCAAATGACATCATAAGTCTATATCACACCCAGAATCCTATAGTCTTTGTATTTCTATGGCCTTCCACAAAAGAGAACAGAAAGTAGTAGCTTTTGTTTCCCATTATTTTATTTTTAAATTCCATCTTCTTGAGTTTCACTTACCATTTACTATTTTATCTCCTGAAACTGTTGTCCTCTCTCTTCCTGATTCCCCATAACTGTGGTCACCTTCATCCCCAAAACACAATGTGTGGTTGTAATGGTTCATAAGTTTTGCCAAAGCTTTATGAACAGTTAAGGATAATTATATATAATTATAGCACTCTACAGAGCATGATAAAATTTAGACTAAAATGCTATTTAAATTTTCATTATTTACCACATAAGAGATAGAGAGATCACTTATCTATTAACTATGAGTTTCTTTGGGTCCTGGTCTGTGAGTTACATTTCTCTCTATTCTTTCCATTAAAAGACCTTGAAAATATTTCTAATTCTTTTTTCAAAAAATGTTTGTTTCAGGAAGAAGGGAGAAGATGGCAATGAAGTAGGACCCTAAGGCGAGCTGATCTCTAACTTTTCTCAGGAGCTCTAAATTGAGCAGCATCCCACATCCCAGACTGCCTTCATGGGAGGTGGGAACTAAAGACAGAGAAACTCAAGAATATCTATAAGGATGCTTTTAAACATCAAGGCTGAAAAAGGAAAAAGAATCAGCAAGTCTCTGAACAGAGACACGAGAACAATCACCTGGGCCATGGACCAGCGGTAACTTTGGAATCCCCCCCAAATCTCAGACTTACTCCCCCCAAAAATATGAGACTTACTACACAGACAGCATGGGCACCCGATACAGAATCACATACCCCTGTGGCAGCACTGGACAGAAAAAGATGACCAAATCCACCACCCCGCCCCTCCTGGCCCCATCACAGGTACAGGAGGTGACAGAGGTGAGTGCAAGATCCATGGCAAGGTGAGTGCTGGCCTTGCACCATGGGTAACTGAAAAGAGACCATAAAAAGAGAGGGTGGGAAGACATGCAAAACTTGACAGCATACTACACATGACATTGTGAGGAAAAAAACAGGTTTGGGAGTTACAAATCACCCCAGCCTTTTCTGTGGGGAGTGGGGACTCCCTGTTATTGCTTTGGGATGGTCCCTGAACCTGGCGCCCTGCCCCGTGCTCAGCACCCATGCAAACAGAGAGAGACACACCAGCCCAGGGTCTCACTAGAGGAGCTAGCACGGGGGCTACAGACTGATTTCTTTGTTACAGGTTTCCTAGCAAGTGGGAATGCTTGAAACATGCTCAGGAACCTACAGTAATAAGTAGACCTAAAACAGCTGAAAACATCCACACAGGCCCAAGAAGGCTGTACGAGAGTCTTTGTTGTTGCTGTTATTTTTCTGGTTTGGGTTCTTTTTTATTTGTTCTATTTTTGTTGTTGATGATGTTTTTGTTTGTTTCTTACTTTTTTGCCACTACTGTGTGTTTGTTTGTGTGTTTGTAGTTTTTTTTTTTTCCTTTTTCCCCTTTGCATTTTTTCTCTCTTTCTTCTTTCCTTTCCTTTTGCTTCTCTCCCTTTTTTGCTGGTTCTGGGGATTGAGTCTTGTATTGGACAGGGTTCTCTAGATTAACAGAATACACAGAATGAGTATATTTAAAAAAAGGATTTATCAGATGGCTTACAGTTTGCAGCAATGTAGTCCCAGGTTCTGACTGCACGTGGAGGGTCAGAGGAACCAGTAGCTGGTCGAACGGTCTAAGAGCTGGAGTCTTAGGATTGGAGCAACCACTAATTCAGTCCC